>JAODAL010027566.1:0-54722 GCA_025379985.1 Phyllomedusa bahiana | reverse complement strand
AGGAACTGTTTTAACTCCCTTTTAAATACCTCCCAATTGTAGTATCAGCTAAGGTAAGGCTATGTTCAAACGGTTAAAAGGGGAATTTCAGTCCGAAATTACGCGCCAAGTGCGAAAATTTAGGGCGGGAATACGTCCCAGTCATTACGGTAACCCAGTTCTCATAGAGAAATGGATTACTCTCCCCCCCCTGCTTGGCGAATATGCCGAGGGGGAGATAAGTGACATGTGAATTATAGCGGCTATACGCCCGCTGGTAGTACAAGTTTAAGGGCCCCGGCGGGGTCCCGGGGCCCCCCGCCCTACGCCCTGCAAATAAGCCGTGTGAATCTAGCTTAAGGCTAAAGGTAGGTTGAATGAGGTGAGGTGACTCAATGCCGATTTCCTTAGAGAAGCCAGGAAAGCCAAAGAATAGACCTTTTGGGAAAATTTAAATGATTAAGTGCTTCCTTTGAGGAACCCCGAAGCTGTTTCAAACCGTACCAAGAGCCAAAATGACAACACTGTGCCAGAAAATTTGGAAGACCTGCAAATGCCCAAGGACTGAAAACGATTAGTTTTTATCCCATTGCCAAAGAGAAGTTATGCCAGAGATTGTACCAACTATAGAACAATCAACCTAATCCCAAATCCTAGCAAAGAGCTTCTAAATATCATCCCAGTGGGTTTTGGAAACATTTTTTTAAAAAGAATTTTCCTGATGGCCAATTGAGTCTGTTTGGCGGAAATCCGTGATTACATTGCAAACCTGAGGTTGATCACAGAAAAGGCCTGAGTACCAAATAAAGCTCTGCTATCCTTTTGATTCCCAAGGCTTTGCGTGTTTAGCTGGTAAGCTTGAAAAGAACGGGAGTTGGGGGAGCTGCCACACCCCAATCGATTTAAACAGGTCCCTTTATAACATTCAGGAAGCCACAGTTCAAGCCAGGTATGATTCAACGTCAAAAAAGGGCAAAAACAAGGGTGCATCCTTCTTTCCAAAAACCTTACGCATAGGAAAAAGGAAAGCTGGACTTTTATTATTTCAGTGCTGTGGGAAAATAGGCTGAAAAACCCTTTGGCTATGTCCACCGCACATGATTACGATTTTCTCGGCCTTTTTTTTAAAAGGCCGGGAAGATGTCGTGCGGTCCCATAGCCCGGGAAAAAAAAGACGGTTGCGTTACAACTCGTCTTTCCCTCCCGTCTTTCGGCAGCGGCGTATTATACAACATGTTGTAAAATCGCCGGTGCTTTGTCTTCTTGACGTTTTCCCCAACAGTTCTTTTGTATGGGGCGGGGGGAAAAACGAGAAGCGGCCGCGGCCTTTCAAAAAGGGGAAAAAAAGCCCGGTCCTGCATCAGAGAAAGAAGGGCCGCTTTAAGGGCCTTTTTTCCGATGCGTGTAGACATAGCCCTAGCAGTGTGAGATATGCAAATGATACAACCCTGTAGATAGAAAGTGATAAGGGCCTGGAGAAGCTGTTCACAAAACGGAAAGAAAATCTAGAAGATGGGACCTTTAACATCAAGATGATCATGATTACAGACAAAAAGAAGCAAATAAAAATTATATATATATTATATTTATATTATATATATATTTTTAAAGATTGAAGAAATAGAAACGGTTTTGAACCTTTTTTTTTTGGGCCTTTTTCTGATCCATGGTGGCAAAGCAACATAAAACGGGTTTAAAACCTGGAACATACAGCCCTCGGGAGCATGGAGCAAATATGGAAGAGCAAGGATGTCTCAGTCACCACCAAACAAAGACTAATGACTGCCATTGTGACATATGGCTATGAGACATGGAAAAATAAGAAAAAGCTATTCTTTCAACTGTATTACTGGAGAAGACTTCTTCAAATCCCATGAACAACTAGGATAACCAACAAAGATGCTCTTCATCGTATAAAACAAGAATTGTCCCTGGAAGGCAAGATCACCAGACAGAAACTGATCTATTTTTGTCATGTGGCAAGGAGGAATTCACTCAACAAAGCAACGCTAATGGGGATGGTCACCCCTCTGCAACATTGGACGTACTGGTACGTCCTGCAAATAGTGCGGGCTCACGAGTGCGGCCCGCATGTTTGTGACATAGGACCAGCGGTAAATTTAAAAATTTTTTCCATTATACTCTGTTTTCAGAAAAAAAAAAAAGTTTGGTATTTTGAAGATAGGATGCATAATATTGTTTCACACAATAAAAACAATTTTTCTAAAGCGCTTCAACATAAAAAAAAACTATATAAACTGGGTATTATTGTAATTGTATCAACCTACAGACCCAACTTGTCATGTATACTACACGGTGCGCGCTGTTAAAAAAAAAAAAAAAAAACACTACTAGGATTGCAGTATTTTCTACCCCCGGCCTTACAAAAATAAGGATTTAAAACCGATCAAAAAGTCTTGTCCCCCCAAAAATGATACCAATAACAATGTCAAGTCATCCTGGAAAAAACAATCTCCAACACATCTCTGTATACAGAAAAGTAAAAAAACTTATGGCTGTCAGACTGTGGTGATGCAAAAACATGTTTCCTTTTTGAATAAAAGTGTTGTTATTGTGTAAAAGCAGTAAAACTATATACAAATTTGGTATCACTGTAATTGTATTGACCTGATGAGTAAAGCTAGCATGTCATTTATACTGCATGGTGACCACTGTAAAAATTAAAAACACCACCAGGATCGCTGCATTTTGTTCAAAACACCTAGCAAAAACATTAATAAAAAGTGATCAAAGCATCATATGAACCCTTTAATGCTACCAATCAAAACGTCAATTCGTCCCGCAAGAAAACAAGCCCATACTCAGCTCCATATAAAGAAAAATAAAAAGTTATGGCTGTCAGAATAGGACAACATAAAAATGTAATTTTTATAAACGCATTTCTATTGTGTAAAAGTAATAAAACATAAAAAACTATATGAAATTTATATCATTGTAATTGTTATCCTGTCATTTGCACTGCACGGCAAACGTTGTATAACTGAAACCCTAAAACAATGGCGGAACTGCCCCCCCCCCCCCCCCCCCCCATTTCATGGCCCAATGCTAAAAAAAACTATGGAACACCTTTGTGCCCTAGATGCACAACACACCTCTAGATGTGATCCATGAGGGGTGTTGAATCCAAAATGGGGTGACTTCTGTAAGGCTTAGTCTGTTCTGGTACTTTGGGGGCTTTGCAAATGCGACATGGTACCCACCAAAAGCCAAATATCGCTCCCTCCTTTGTAAGCCCTGCCATGCATCCAAACAGCAGATTACACCCATATATATGGTACTTCTGAACTTGGAAGAAATTTGGGGTGCTTTTTTCTAGGATTCTTTATAAAAATTAAACATTTTCAGCTAACTGAAAATTGCAGATTGTTGGAAGAAAAATATTTTTTTTCGTTTTCACAGCCTAACGCTAAAAACATTTGATATACTCACTACACCCGTGTAGATATTTCGTAAGGGGTGTAGTTTCCAATATGGGGTATTTTTAGGGGTGTTGATTAAGTTTTAGCACCTTAGGTTGTCCACAAACCTGTAATGGCGCCTAAATAAAATCGTATTGAAAGTGAGACCCCATAGTACGGTAGGTCCTCTTCCTACTCGGATGCTGTTGGTTGAGCCAAATAGTGCACTAGGGCCACATATGGGATGTCCCTAAAAACAGTGAATCTGGGGGTTGATGTAGATTTTCATTTAAATGGTCATATCTACCATGTTCCAGTGAATAATGAATAAGAACTGAAAATCTGCAAAAAAAGTGAAATTTTTAAATTTCACCTCCACTTTGCTTTAATTCATTTGAAATACCTAGTGGGTTAATAAAATTCCTAAATGCTGCTTTGAATACTTTAAGGGGTGTACTTTCTTAGGTTTTGTCATTTATGGGAGTATCTTATATGCAGGCACCTCAAAGCCACGTCAGAACTGGACTGGTCCCTAAAATAATGTATATTGCAATACTTTCTTGAAAATGTGAAAAATTACAACTAAATTTTTAAGCCTCGTAATGTCGTAAAAAATTAAAAGACATTTAAAAAATTATGCCAACCTACAGCAGACATATTATTAGATGCTAGTTGTAAACTATTTTGAGTGCAATAACTATCTGTCTAATATGCAGAAATTAAGTTTGAAAATGGAAAATTTTTCAAACTTATGATATTTTGTTTTTTTCACAAATAAACAAGGTTTTTTTGGACTTAAATTTCTTTCTAACTTAAAACACAATGTGTCACGAGAAAACAATCTCTGAATTACATGGATAGATAAAGGTGTTAAAAAGTTATTCTCACATAAAGTGACACATCCAAAAGATAACAGTCTGGACGCTGGCCCGTTCTATCAGGTGATTATATTATTTCCGGTCCCAGGAGCGCATGCGCCCGCGTGGTATTGCTTACCATTTACTACATTTTCAGTACGTTATATCCCTAGTGACCCGGCCGATGTGCGTCCAATCAGGTAAGAACACTAATTAAGGTGGGCATGTGTTTGTATTATGTTTTTTCTATATATATGCAATTGCCCATCAGTTATACATGCTATGAGTAAGGGGTAGCGTGGTCTCCCCGAAATGTGTCAGCTTCTGTATGCCGCAGATTTACACTTTTTTAATGGATCGCCAATAAAATTATGGACTTTTAACTTTCCTTTGGAAGTGCTGGATTGACTGTTATCTTTTGGATTTGTTTGCCGTGGCCGGGCAGATCCGTGCGCAGGGGCGTCGCTAGGCTGTTTTATTCGGGGCTCGGGCCCCGAATAAACCCCCCGTGCCCCGAGTCTCCCGGCTCCAGGCCTCTGCCTGGGCCATGGAGCACCGACTGGCTCTTCAGCTTCATGTTTCGCCGCTGGCCGCACACACAGCTGAGGGCTTCTGCGGGGCAGAGAGCGAGCGCTCCCTACCCCGCAGACAGTGTCCCGGGCCCGCAGGTCCGAAACCGCGAGGCCGCCGGGTCCTCACAGCGCTGAGGACCCGCCGCGGCCCCGTGCGCCTCAGCCCCCAGCGGCGCGGGTGACATCACGTCATCCGACGCTGCCTGTCCTCGGGCGCACAGCGCTCATAGGCCGTGCGCCCGAGGAGCTGCCGGAGGAGCGCGGGCTGAAGAGAACGGAGCGCGCTCGCTGGGGGAGTTAAGGTGAGTATTACTGTTGTTATTTTTATAGCGTTTACCTGGGCCCCAGTTTCCCCTATAATGCCTGCCTGTGGCTCCCATATCCCTGCCTGTGCCCCTATAAGCCTGCCTGTGCCCCCATATCCCTGCCTGTGGCCCCCATATACTGCCTGTGGCCCCCTATCCCTGCCTGTGGCCCCCATATCCCTGCCTTGCCCCATATCCCTGCTGTGGCCCCCATATGCTGCCTGTGCCCCATATAATGCCTGCCTGTGGGCCCCATTTTCCCTGCCTGTGGCCCCCATATCCCTGCCTGTGCCCTTTTAATACCTGCCTGTGGCCCCCATATACTGCCGATGGCCCCCATATCCCTGCCTGTGGCCCTCATATCCCTGCCTGTGCCCCCCATATACTGCCTGTGGCCCCCATATCCCTGCCTGTGGCCCCCATATCCCTGCCTGTGGCCTCATATACTGCCTATGGCCCCCATATCCCTGCCTGTGGCCCCCCATATCCCTGCCTATGGCCCCCATATCCCTGCGGTGGCCCCCCTATATCCCTGCCTGTGGCCCCCTAATACCCCTTGGCCCCCCATATCCCCCCCTTGTGGCCCCATATGCTGCCTGGCCCCATACCCTGCCTGTGGCCCCTATAACTGCCTCATCCCCAAATTTTTATGCCTCAGTGCCCCTATATATTGCCTGTCCCCCCATTTTACTCCCCTGGGGCCCCCCATTACTGCCTCACCCCCATATCCCTGCTTGTGGCCCCCCAATCTGCCTGGGCCCCATATACTGCCCAGTGCCCCCATATACTGCCTGTGGCCCAAAACTGCCTCATGCCCCTATATACCTGCCTGGGGGCCACTATATACTTCCCCTGTGGCCCCATATACTGCCTGTGCCCCCCCATATACGCCTTTCCCCCAATACCTCCTTTGGCCCCCCTATACCTCCGTGCCCCCTATATACTGCCTCATGCTGCTATATACCCGGGGCCTGGGGCCCCATATCCCTGCCGTCCCCCTATATAACCTGTTGGCCCCCATATCCCCCTGTGGCCCCCTAGCTGCCTGTGGCCCCCATTCCCTGCCTGTGGCCCCTATAACTGCTCAGTGCCCCCTATTACCTCCCTTGGCCCCATTACCTGCCTGGGGGGCCCCATATATGCTTCAGTCCCCCAAATATACCTAACTGGGGGGACTGCTTACCCAAAATTAAGGATTTGTTTAAATGTAGGATTCTAAGTTTGTGCCCAAAACCCTCGGGGACGTTCTTGCCGGGAGAAATCGCAGAAGGTGTAAACCGGGATGGAAAAAAAGGGGAAAGTGAACGACGTGATAAGAAAAGACGTCCCCCGGTGAGTCCCAAATGTAATGCAGGCAATCACTTATATTTCTGCAACCCTACATACAACAGTTTGCCACTACAGGGCAGTATTGGGGGTGGTATATGTAATCAAACCTGTTACAGCTGATAGTCCCATGTGGGGGGTTTCGTTCGGTCGGGTCTGGGAGGATTATTTGGCCTTTAAAAGTAAAGTTTTTTGGGGGCTTGGTTTGTAGGGGGGTTTTTGTAAAAATCACTTGTTTGGAGATTTTGCTCCATGTGTAGGGGAAATTTTTTTTGCTGTTTAGGGGTATTGTATATGAAGGGGAGAAGTTTTTAAAAAGTAAATTTGTCATTTGGGGATTTTTTACTGTACATATGCTGAGGAGAGGACGGACTGTGTGGGATGTCAAAAAATTATGCAGGAACAGAAGGTTTTTCCTGTAAAAAAAAAAACCGCATTTCACAATGAGGGTGAAAAATGTCGTGTGCACCCAGCCCTACCCAGAAAAAAAACAAAGGGGCCCGAGCCCCCGGGTGTTTTAGGACCCAGAACGCCCCTTCCGGCGCTCCTTCGGGGGTTGTGGTGAGCTGGCTTGCTTGTTATATGTATATATCATAAAGTGACACATGTCAGATTTAAAAAATGGGGCTCTGTCAGGAAGGCCAAAACTAGCTCCGGCGGTAAGAGGTTAAAGAAAACAGAGGAGACCAAAAGGCCCATTGGTTGGATACTTTCAAGACTTACACGGCAATGAACATTAAGCATTCGAGAAAAGCTATGGAAAAAAGGGACGTGTACAGAGTGTTCAAAGGTTGGACACGACAAAATGGAAAGAAATAGAAGAATTACAGCAATATTACTGAAACAGCAAAACAAATTGTCAATGCTTTCACTAAAAAATGGAACACAATATAGTAAACTTAAATCAAAATAATGAACAGCAAATTGTAAAAGGAGCGATCCATAGTACACATTCATATTTAATCTTTATTTTCATACAGAAGTGTGAATGAGCCTTAAGGATAATTGCACGCAAAGGTGCACATGAATGAAAACTTTCTAAGTCTAAGACTTTCTTTGTTGCCCATTTGCAAAACCATTCAGAGTCTCCCCTTTCATTTTTTCAGAGCACTATATGAAATGAAAGGGGAGCTTTGATTGGTTACTATGGGCAACAAAGAAAGTCTTACACCTAGACAGTTTTTATATATGAGTCACATAGTGTTTTCTGGCTAAACACCACAGACGTGGATCAAGTAGGAAATAAAAGTATAAGGGCCCTCATGAAATAAAAATTTCCCTAATGTCAAAGGACTCTTTTTTTCCCCATATCAACCCGGTTTAAGCCCCCCTTTCATTTCTTCCCCAGTGCTCAAAAAAAATGAAAGAGGGGGCTCTAAATTGGGTTTGTTATGGACAACAAAAAAAATTTCTTAAAACCTACAGTTGAAACCAAAGGTTTACATCCCTTATATAAAAAGCCCGCATATGCTTTGTTTTTTTTGCTATCTGACATAAAATCAGAAAAAACCCTTTTTCCATTTTAGGTCAAAAGGATTACCAAATGAGATGTTTTTCCCCAAAAAAATCAGAATTGAGAGAAAATTTAAAGGGTTTTTTTGTTCCCTTTTGGGAAAATTTTCAAAATTTTAAACATACATTTGGTTTTACTTTTCCTTTAAACAAATTTGGGGACACCCCATTGATGATGTCATGTTTTTTGGAAGTTTCCTTTTTGGGTTTTGGGGCTTCTTGGCTTGGGATTTATTGGCAAAATCTGATTTTAATTATAGAAAAAACCTGTGATGTTTTTTAAATTGCACCCCTAAAAAAAACTGTTTAAAGGTTTTTTAACCCTCATGGGAAAGTCTAAAAAAATTTAAGCCCAAGATATGGGGGAAGAAAATTGTGGCCAAGTCGGGATAAACCCTTTTGGGTTAATTTCCAGATCCCGAAAGGGGCCCTCATTAGTGTAAAAAACCCACTTATATGCAAGTACAAAAAAAAAGGGGAGTTTTCCACCTTTTTTTACTGTCGGGGAAGGGAAAGGGTTTGTGTCTCAGAGATGAACATTTTGGGTCCGAAAAATGTCCCATATAAACCCCAAGAATAAAAAAAAAGACCTTGTGAACTTTTGGGCGAAGTGGTAAGTTGTTTCTTTACCCCCAAAAGGGAAACGAGTACGGGTATCAACATGGGCTAAAAAGCCACTCTGCCAGGAAGAAGCCATTACCCCAAAAAGAAACATAAAAGCGGGATTAATTTTTTGGGAAAAATGAAAACCGGGAAACACGGGACCTACTTTTTTGGAGAGGGTCCTGTGGTCTGCCGAAACTAAATTGAACTTTTTTTGCCTGATAAACCATCGTTTGTTTGGGGGAAAAAGGAGAATTTTGGGAAAGGGCCTAAAAAACCCACCCCCCCCCAACTGTGAAACTTTGGGGGGGGGCAAAATAAGTTGGGGGTTTGTTTTGCTGCGGGAGGGATGGTGATTTTCCAAAAAGATCATCATGAGGAAAAAAGGGTTTATTTTGGCAATTTTTGAAGCAACATTTCGAGACATCAGCCGGGAATTTTAAAGCTTTGGGCAAAAAATGGTTTCCCCAAAGGGACAATGCCCGGAAGACACTGAAAAACTTTTTACAAAGTGGTTTAAGGAAAAACCAAAATTAAAATTTTGGAGGCCCAACAAACCCCTGACTCAACCCCTTTTAAAATTTAGGGGAAAAACCAAAAAAGGGAAATTTGCGGCAAGATGCCCAACAAACAAAGGGGGATCTTTTATAACGGGTTCTTTTCTGGGGAGGGGGCCCAAAAAATTCCCAAAAAAAACTTTTGGGGAGAAGTTTAGGGAAGAATATTCCAAAATGTTTCCCCCCTAAGTCTTAAAATTTTAAAGGGTAAATGTCCCAAAATTTACTAATAAAGAAATGAAAAATTTTTTGAGTTTGGCAAAAAGGAAATTTACAAATGCCTTAAAAATTGTCTCCCCTAATTATTCGGGCCATTTGGAAAACATAAAAAAATTTTTGGTAATCCTAATTCCCTAAAAGGTTAAGGTTTATTCTAAAATTTCAGGTCAAATGGGGAGTGTCTTTTTAAATTATATTTTAATGAAAAATTTTGGGTTTCAACGGTGAAGACATTTTTTCTACTTTCCCCCCCAATTTCTTACTTTTTGTATTGACTCAAAAATGTTTATCAAAAACTACAGTAGTATTTTTCCAAAAAACACGCAGGGAAAATTTTTCCCTAAACCCAAAAAAATTTTTTAAAGGTGAAGACATTCTTAAAAGAGATTAATAACACTAAGGATCATTATCTTTAAAGTTCAATTTTGTAGTAAAAGGTCAAAATTTAAAAATGAAATTTTGAGACAAAAACTAATATATATGTACTTTTTATTTCTTTACAATGTTAATTTTCTAAATTTACCTGGGCCCCTACAGGGCAAAAAGCATTTGACATAATTTAAATGGGTAAAATTAGGGCTTGAATTTTTAATACTGAAAAGCTATAAAAGTGAAGCCCAAGAATACTTCAGAAACATTTTTGCCAAAAAAGTGTTTTGTGCAATTTATTTGGACATCAATGGGAAGGGGTTTTTCCCCCCGAACCAATTTTGGGTTTTTTAGTTATTTACCCCAAGGGGGGTTTTTTCTTTAGGGGCCAACTTATTTAAAACAATGTAATCTGTGGGTGAACATACTGGAGCAGAATGAATGCAAAGAATGAATGCAAACAAGGATAAAGTATATATACCATATGTACCGGTAGTATAGGCCCCAAAGAGTCATGATTTACTCATCTATGGGCTTTACCTGGGGGGTTTTTTGTTAATAATTTATGTTTGGGCAAAAAAAAAACCCGGGACATAAATAAGTCTGGGCCATACTGAATCACTGTGTTCGAAGTGCCATAACATTCTTGTTTTTCTGTTGATGCATCTGTATGAGGATTTGTTATTTCAGAGTGTTGTATTTTGTGAGGCTACCATTTTGGGGTGAATGTAAAGTACTGAAAATCTTTTGGCTTTTTAAATTTTCCTTTAATTCCCCCTAAATTTTTTTTGGATTTTATTTTTATGACGTTTGCTTGGGGGGGGTTGGCCAAAAAAATTTTTTAACAAAAAGTTAACTTTACTGTGGGTTGTACAATTTTCGGGCATACCAAAATTCATAAGGTTCTTGTTTCCCCTACTTTTACAAAATAGAAGTTCCTTTTTCAAAAAATAGTTTTTTTATGTTACCTTATTGTGAGAACCATAACTTTCTCATTTTCCATGTGACCCATGTGAGGGTTTGTTTTTGTGGAATGAGTTAACATTTTCATTTGTATTATTTTGGGGTACATATTTTATGATCAATTTTTATTCTGTTTTTTTAAGATCAGGTTGAACAAAAGACAAAAAACCTGGTAGTGTTTTTTTTATTTTTATTTTCTATAGCACTCACTGTACAGTGTTAAACTTACTCTGCAGGTTGATACGGTTGCAGTGGTACCAAAATGTACATGTTTTGTATATTTTACACAATACAAATTTAAAAATATTGTTTTTATAGCGACTTATTTTGAGTCAGAGGGACTGAGTTGGCAGATCATTTTTGCTTACGGTACCGGAGAATGCAGAGACCACAGCAATGAGTGTAAACCGTAGTTCTGGAGACAATCCAGTTGCGTCCTTCATTTATAGTGTAGAATAAACAAGGTGTTTAAATATATAATTATTTTTATTATTATTATTTATTTCAGAGCGCTATTGATTCCATGGCGATGTACATTCGAGGGGGGTTACATGCATAACACATACCAAACAAGTACAATGGTGACAATAAATGACTGGTACAGACTGGTAGAAGACAGCGAGGGCTTACAATCTACAAGGAAGGAGGGAAAAAGACAGAAGGTGACGGGCAGACATGTGTGTGGGGGTTGGGTGGCAGTGGGATTATTGTGGGTTGTAGGCTATTCTGAAGAGATGTGTTTTCAGGTTGTTTTTGAAGTTAGTGAAAGTGGAGGAGTCTTATGTGTTGGGGCAGTGAGTAACAGAGTATGGGGTTAGAATGGGAGAAGTATTGAAGATGGTTGTGTGAAGAGCTGATAAGAGGAGAGGAGAAGGTCCTGTGAGGAGCAAAGATTGTGTGAGAGGAGGTATCTGGAGATTAAGGTAGAGATGTATGGGGTGAGAGGTTATGTATAGCGTTGTAGGTCATGGTTAGTAATTTGAACTGGATTCACTGGCCAATGGGTAGCCAGTGTAGAGATTGGCAGAGGGGAGAGGCAGAGGAGTAGTGAGGAGAGAGATGGATAAGACGGGCAGCAGAGTTGAGGATAGATTGAAGGGAAGCATAGTGCTAGATGTGAGGCTACAGAGAAGGATGTTGCAATAGTCTAGACGGGAGATGACAAGGGCAAGGACCAACATTTTTGTAGTATCAGGGTTAAGGAATGAGCAGATGCAGGAGTTATTTTTCAGGTGGAGTTGGCAGGCAGAGATAAGAGCCTGGATGTGTGGTTTGAAAGACAGAAAGACAGTGGACTTGCGGAACAGGTGAGAGTGAAGAGCCATTCACAGTGATAGAGAGATCAGGTGAAGGAATAGAGTGGGATGGTGGAAAGATGATAAATTCAGTTTTCTCCATGTCTAGTTCTAGGAGACAGGAGGAGAAGAAGGTGGAAATGGATGAAAGACAGTCTGGGATCCAGGAGAGCAGAGAGTTAATATCTGGGCCAGAGATGTAGAGTTGGGTGTCGTCATCATACAGGTGGTACTAAAAGCCATGCGATGCTATGAGCTGACCCAGGCCAAGAGTGTATATAGAGAAGTGTCGCGGGCCCAGGACTGATCCCTGCGGGACACCAACAGACAGCGGGCGAGAGGAGGAGGTGGTACCGTAGTGTGAAACCCTGAATGTCCTATCAGTGAGATATGAAAAGATCCAGAAAAGAGCCAAGTTCATGATGCCAAGGGAAGAGAGGAATTGTAGCAGAAGGGAATGGTCAACAGTGTCAAAGACAGAGGACAGGTCTAGGAGAAGAAGGACAGAGTAATGGTATGAGGCTTTAACAGTTATTAGGTCATTGGTGACCTTGGTTAGAGGGGTTTCTGTAGAGTGGTGGGGTCCGAAACCAGATTGTAGTGGGTCAAGAAGAAATTGGAGGAGAGATGAGAGGACAGTTAAAGATAGACGTGCTGTTCAAAGAGTTAAGAGGCAAATGGAAGCAGTGAGATGGGGCAATAGATGGACAGAGAGGTGGGGTCGAGAGATGGTTTCTTTAGGATGGGCATGATGGTAGCATGTTTACAGGAAGAAGGGAAGGTGCCAGAGGTTATCGACAGGCTGAAAAGAAGGGTGACCGCTGGGATGATAACAGCACTAAGGTCTGGGATGAGGTAGGATGGCAGTGAGTACAGATTACAGATAGTGAGGTTAGATTTGGACAGTAGAGAGGAAATTTTTTCATGAATAACAGTGGGGAAGCAGGTTTAGAGGGAAGAGCATTGTGCAGATATAAAGGTGGGTGGTGGGGACTGTGGGGTGAAACTTTCTGTAATGTGGTGGAACTTGTTTAAGAAGCGAGTGACAAAGTCATCTGCGAAGAGGAGAGAAGGGGGAGGGAGTGCTGGGAGATGGAGGAGAGAGTTGAAGGTGTTGAAAAGTTGTCTAGGGTTGTGAGACAGATAGGATATGATAGTGGTGAAGTAATCCTGTTTTTCAAAGGTGAATGCAGACTTAAATTTGTGTAGTGATTGTTTGTATTAGGTGAAGTCATCGGTGGAGCTGGTTTTCATCCAGCGGCGTTCGGCAATTCTGACAGCTCGCCTCAGCTGTTTGGTGCAGTCTGTGGGCCAGGGTTGTGTGTTGATTTTGCGGGTTCTGTTATGCATGAGAGGGGTGACTGAATCAAGAGTGGAGGTGATTGTGTTTTTGAAGAAAGCGGTTGCAGTATCTGGGTCATCAAATGAGGATATGGTAGAAAGAGGTGCAAGAGAGTCAGAGACAGTGAAAGGGTTAAGGTTTTGTAGGATCCTGCTGGGGTGTACCCGATATGAGACAGAAGGGGCAGGTGGAGTGGAGAGGGTGGAGAAAGTCAGCAGATTGTGGTCAGATATGGCGTGATTTGTTATATATCTCAGTGTTTACTTATCTTTATTCAATTTGGTTTCCTTCCAGGCTGGTGGGCCCCTAGAATCAGCTCTACCTGTGGGCCCTAAGAACTCCAGTCCGACACTTCATGAGTCACATGACCATGACCTCAATAACCCCTTAGTGATGCAACTATTTTCAGATCTATGTTTTTATTTTCTCCTCTCTGCCTTCAAAGAGCCATAACTATTTTATTATTGCATTTATGTATGGGAGCTTGTTTTTACGGGAAAAGATATACTTAATAGTAGTGCATTAACTTTACCTTATAACATACTGGGAAACCCCAAAAAACTCATTATTGGGTAGAACTTGGAAAAAAAAAAATCGCCATTTTTTGTGGAGTTTTTGTTTTAATGGAATTCACTGTTCAGTATAAATCATATAATATCTGTATTCTGCAGGTTGGTACCAAATTTATATAGATGTTTTTTACTTTTTTAAAAATAAAAAACTTTAAAAAAAATGTTTTCTTGGCATTGCCATTTTCTGAGACCAATAACTTTTCTATTTTTCCTTTGTTGGATGGTTATTATTTACCTGGAGCAAGGTCTATTTTTATAATAATTATTTATAATTTTACCAATTTAGAGTATATTATCCTTTTTTTTATTACATCCCACCTTTTTTTCCATCGTTTTCCATTCCATATAAATAATATGATATTGTGTTGGATTGTGTTAGCTGTTTTACATATGCAGTGATACCAATTTTTTTTTTTATTGTTTATCTTTTTTAATGCTACAACCTCAATTCCAAAAAAGTGGGAAACACCAAACAAATTGTGAATAAAAACTGAATGCAATGATGTGGAAGTGCCAACATCTAATATTATATTCAGAATAGAGCACAAATCACAGATTAAAAGTTTAAACTGAGAGAATGTATCATTTTAAGTGAAAAATATGTTGTTTCAACATTTCATGGCGTCAATAAATCCCAAAAAAGTTGGGACCATGCCGTTTTTACCACTCTGTGGCATCCCCCCTTCTTCTTACAACAGTCAACAGATGTCTGGGGACAGAGGAGACCAGTTTCTCAAGTTTAGAAATAGGAATGCTCTCCCATTCATGTCTAATACAGGCCTCTAACTGTTCAATTGTCTTGGGCCTTCTTTGTCGCACCTTCCTCTTTATGATGCACCAATTGTTCTCTATGGGTGAAAGATCTGGACTGCAGGCTGGCCATTTCAGTACCCGGATCCTTCTCCTACGTAGCCATGATGTTGTGATTGCTGCAGAATGTGGTCTAGCATTATCTTGTTGAAAAATGCAGGGTCTTCCCTGAAAGAGATGACGTCTAGATGGGAGCATATGTTGTTCTAGAACCTGAACATAGCTCTCTGCATTCATGGTGCCTTTCCAGACATACAAGCTGCCCATGCCACAAGCAGTCATGCAACCCCATACCATCAGTGATGCAGGGTTCTGAATGGAGCGTTGATAACAACTTGGGTTGTCCTTGTCCTCTCTGGTCCGGATGACATGGCGTCCCACTGTTCCATAAAGAACTTCAAATCGTGACTCATCTGATCACAGAACAGTTTTCCATTTTGCCACACTCCATTTTAAATGACCCCTGGCCCAGTGCAAATGGCTGAGCTTGTGGAGCTTGCTTAGAAATGGCTTCCTCTTTGCCCTGCAGAGTTTCAGCTGGCAACGGTGGATGGCACAGTGGATTGTGTTCAATGACAATGCTTTCTGGAAGTATTCCTGATCCCATTCTGTTATTTCCTTGACAGTGGCATTCCTGTTTGAGGTGCAGTGACGTTTAAGGGCCCGGAGATCACAAGCATCCCATAGAGTTTTACGGCCTTGACCCTTATGCACAGCGATTGTTCCAGATTCTCTGAATCTTTTGATGATATTATGTATGGTTGATGATGATAACTTTAAAGTCTTTGCTATTTTACGCTGGGTAACACCATCCTGGTATTGCTGCACTATCTTTCTGCGCAACAATGGTGGAATTGGTGACCCTCTTACCATCTTGGCTTCAGAGAGATACTGACATTCTGAGTAGCTCTTTTTATACCCAATCATGTTGTCAATTCACCTAATTAGTGGTGATTGGTCTTCCAGCTGTTCGTTATATGCTCAATGTCATTTTTCCAGCCACTTATTGCTACTTGTCCCAACTATTTTGGCATTTGTAGACACTGTGACATTTTAAATCACCATATTTTTTCTTTAAAATGTTACATGTACTCTGATTAAACTTTTGATCTGTCATCTATGTTCTATTCTGAATAAAATATTAGATGTTGGCACCTCCACATCATTGCATTCAGTTTTTATTCACAATTTGTTTTGTGTTCCAACTTTTTTGGAATTGAGGTTGCATAAATGGGAAAAGGTTTTTTATTTTTAGTATTTTTTCATTTTCTTTAAACATTTTTACTTTAAACATTATTCCTGTAATTAAAATCGATTATGTTTAAAATTTTGTATACCATAGGGCCTACTTTGCAGTTTTTACAGTTTTTTTTTTTTGCCACTTTTGAAGTAACATTTTTGAATTTGGATAATTATGACCCCCAAAGGGAATTAAAAAGTGCTTGTAACACGGTAAAAAACTCATGTGAACAAGCCCTAATAGAACACACGTCATTGTCTCTACTCTGATCTGATCACCTTATCCTTCTTAAAAGGGTAGTCTTTCTGCTATTTTACCAGACCCAAACAAACTCTTTTAAACTCTTGTTATATTTCATTGCCTTTTCCTATGTTTTCGGGTATGTCTTTCGTTTTACCAAGACCCATTTATATTTCTTGTCCTGCCCCTATGTTTTCGGGTATTTTTCCTCTGTACATAAAGCCAGCAACTCATCATAAACTAAACTTTAATTTTTTTTCTTTGTCCTGACCCCTTGTTTTCTGGAAATGTTTTCTGCTGACTAAAGGCAATTTTTCACCGCTTTTTACGGCTAATTTTGCGGGGACGGATTTCGTTCGCAATTACGCTGGCTGCCGTGCCCGGGGGCGGGGCCGCACTTGCCGAACCCATAGACCTCATTTTCCACGCGCTTACACGCTGTAAATAATTTTCCATGTCACTTTCTCCGCGCCCGGGGGATTCGCCAAGCGGGAAGGAAGAGGGAATCCCAGTTCTCAGAAACTGTGGATTACCGAGTTACTGGGAGGATTGGAGCTGTAGGCAGCGCAAATCGCGCCAGTCGCTTCCAATCAGTCCCAAATTAGCCTGTGAATACCTAAGAAACCACAACCACATAACTACTGTTATATTTCCCTTGCCGCCTATGCTTTTTGGCATATGTTAACTACACTATACCCCCAAACCGTTTCCCCAAAAATT
The DNA here is from genome assembly GCA_025379985.1 of Phyllomedusa bahiana. NCBI lineage: Eukaryota > Metazoa > Chordata > Amphibia > Anura > Hylidae > Phyllomedusa > Phyllomedusa bahiana. The sequence continues at coordinate 37,822 of JAODAL010027566.1, read as the reverse complement.
ACCCTTGTTTATGTGTTTTGGCAAAAATATACACATATCCCTTTTATTGATTTCTCTCGTTGTCTCTTGACTCCACCCAAATTTTTTCACCCGATTTACTGATTTAACAGGGGTGCCAACACAAATTTTTGGAGGCACAGGTCTGTTAGACTAGGTCCCGTTTTTTTCCAGTTTTTTTAAATACAGCTTTTGAAGTGAAGAATTGTGACAGAATTGAAAAAATTAGGCAAAAAGGCAGAATTACTGTCTTTCTTGTGAGAGAGGTCTTTTAAAAGTACACCTTATTTACCATGCTCACTGTTGCAATCTATCAGCCATTTGCTTCCTATCCTACCTCCTAATCATGCCCCCAGAGAATTCTGTCCATATCAGCTCCTCCCTCCTTCCCTCAACCCATACACTATTTACTTTTCAGACTGGAACCCGACGAGGTTTGGGGCACAGGCAGTTTTATCCAGGGCTTGTGCCCTGGACAAAATTGCCTAACGATGTCACTGACTTATACCCTCTAAATTGTAAAGAGCTGCAGAATATTTTGTTGTTATTTAAATAAAGATTACTATCATTATTAGGCCCAGACTGCCTAATAATTCTTTCAGGGGTCCTGCAGAGTTCCCCTTTACCAAGATTTTACCAGAAATTTCGGGAGAGTTGTTATAGTGCCTTGTGAAAGTATTCGGCCCCCTTGAACTTTTCAACCTTTTGCCACATTTCAGGCTTCTAACATAAAGACCTAACATTTTAATTTTTTGTGAAGAATCAACAAGTGTGACACAATTGTGAAGTGAAACGAAATTTATTGGATATTTTAAACTTTTGTAAAAAAAAACAAAACTGAAAAGTGGGGGGTGCAAAATTATTCTTCCCCTTTACTTTCAGTGCAGCAAACTCACTCCAGAAGTTCAGTGAGGATCTCTGAATGATCCAATGTTGTCCTAAATGACTGATGGTGATAAATATAATCCACCTGTGTGCAATCAAGTCTCCGTATAAATGCACCTGTGATAGTCTCAGGGTCTGTTTAAAGCACAGAGAGCATCATGAAGTGCAAGGAACACACCAGGCAGGTCCATGATACTGTTGTGGAGAAGTTTAACTCTGGATTTGGATACAAAAAGATTTTCAAAACTTTAAACATCACAAGGAGCACTGTGCAAGCGAACATATTGAAATGGAAGGAGTATCAAACCACTGCAAATCTACCAAGACCCGGCCCCGCCCTGTAAAACTTTCATCTCAAACAAGGAGAAAGACTGAGATCAGAGATGCAGCCAAGAGCCCATGATTACTCTGCATGAACTGCAGAATCTACAGCTGAGGTGGGAGAGTCTGTCCATAGAACAACAATCAGTCGTACACTGCACAAATCTGGCCTTTATAGGAAGAGTGGCAAGAAGAAAGCCATTTCTCAAAGATATCCATAAAAAGTCTTGTTATAAAGCTTTTGCCACAAGCCACCTGGGAGACACCAAACACGTGGAAGAAGGTGCTCTGCTCAGATGAAACCAAAGTCGAACTTTTTGGCCACAATGCAAAATGATATGTTTGGCGTAATAGCAACACAGCACATCACCCTGAACACCATCCCCACTGTCACACATGGTGGTGGCAGCATCATGGTTTGGGCCTGCTTTTCTTCAGCAGAGACAGAGAAGTTGGTTAAAATTGATGGGAAGATGGATGGAGCCAAATACAGGACCATTCTGGAAGAAAACCTGTTGGAGTCTGCAAAAGACCCGAGACTGGGGCAGAGATTTATCTTCCAACAATGATTCCAAACATAAAGCAAAATCTACAATGGAATGGTTCACAAATAAATGTATCCAGGTATTAGAATGGCCAAGTTCCAGTCCAGACCTGAATCTAATCGCGAATCTGTGGAAAGAGCTGAAAACTGCTGTTCACAAACGCTCTCCATCCAACCTCACTGAGCTCGAGCTGTATTCCAAGGAAGAATGGGCAAGAATTTCTGTCTCTCGATGTGCAAAAGTGATAGACATACCCCAAGCGACTTGCAGCTGTAATCGCAGCAAAAGGTGGCGCTACAAAGTATTAACTTAAGGTGGCCGAATAATTTTGCACGCCCCACTTTTCAGTTTTTTTATTTTTAACAAAAGTTTACAACATCCAATAAATTTTGTTTCACTTCACAATTGTGTCCCACTTGTTGTTGATTCTTCACAAAAAAATTAAAATTTTCTATCTTTATGTTTAAAGCCTGAATTGTGGCAAAAGGTCGAAAAGTTCAAGAGAGCCGAATACTTTCTAAAGGCACTGTAAGTATGGGTATAGAATCAATACAGTTCACAATATATCCTTGTAATCTACCAGAGTTATACAGTCCCCAGTCACTCAATTATGAGATGTCCAGTTTCTAATGACTTAAGGGCTTCATGTATGAAAACTATAAGACTATGCCTATAGCAACCAATCAGAGCTCCCCTTTCATTTCATTTAATGCTCTGGCAAAAATGAAAGGAGAGCTCTGTTTGGTTGCTATGGGCAACAAAAAAAGGGATTTTCTAAAAAAACCCTAAAAACATTTTTTTAAAACATTTTGGCCCTGGTTTTTGGGACTTCTGCTCATTTAAATTTATAAAAAAATTTATTGCCCTTTTTTGGGTAAAATTCAGTGCCTTTAAATGGTTATGCAATGTTATAGTGACCACACCTAGTGATTATTGGGCCCTTCAGAGATCTATTTAATTTGTAATGGGGTACGGGAAAAACCCACAAAGCTAGGGCCCAAACCCCTTCCTGCTCCCCATCCTATGTTAAAAAAAAAGTGATGATGTTTAAATTCCTCTTTAAACCCCTCCCATAAAATTTGAAATGAACCTTCAGATACTCTAGATAATGGAGCATATAGAGAAAACCGTTTAAAACAAAAAAAAGGGAGTTTGAAATTTTTAAATAGGGGGGAAAACCAAATAAAAAAATAAACCCCAAAAAATAAAATAAAGGATGTATTTCCTTCTTTATTAAAAATTTCAAAAACCTTTTTAAACATGATTGAAAAAAAATTTTTAAATTTTTTTTAAAAAGGAAATAAAAAAGCAAAATTCCTGCCCAAACCCTTTTTATAAAAAAAAGCAAAAAAGGAAATCAACGGAAAGGGAATACACCCTTTAAATTAAAAAACAAAAAAAATGTAAAAACCCAAAGACGATGTCATTAAAAATTAAATGAAAGAAAGAGGTTTTTTTAAAAACCCAGCCCCAAAAAATAAAATTAAATTTGGGAATTTGGGTTATTTGGATAAAAAATTATTTTAAAAATTAACCTAATACTAAAAACCTTTTTGTTTTCGGGCCTTTTTCACCCCTAGGGGATGAGCGATTTAGGGTCGACAAAATCGTAAATGGGGTCGATATCGATATCGTCAATTATCAATTTTAAAATTTTCCATAGTCAAAAATAAAATTATCCCCATGACGCTTTTAAAGTCTATGGGAGGGGAAAAAACACCTTCTTCTTACACAAAAACCCGGGCTGGGAAGCGGGAAAATTAACATCCACAACAGCCCAAGGGAAATAACTTTGCAACACTTGGGTTAACATTTTTATTTTATAAAAGCCCCAAAAAAAAAGTCACAGACCATCACTATCCCTGTCTTTGTACCACAGAAAGACCGGGAAATCGGGCATGCCCCACAAAAAAAAAAAGGGGCCAGAAGGAAAGTAGATTTGAACCATCTTTTTTACTTGAACGGGACATTAAAATATCCCCTTGCCCTGGAACGCACCCCGTTTAAAAAAAAAATCCCCCAAACCCGGAAAATAACCCCAAGATTAAAAAAATGTTTGGCCGGGAAAAAGGGAGTCTTTAAAACCCAAACCATTTTTAGTTTGAACGGGACCCTTTTTCCAACAAATTTGTTAAACTAAAAAAACCGGGGGTTTTTCCTTTTAAGGGGCATTACTTTTGGGGACCCATTAAACCTGCTCCCCCCCAAAATTTAAAAAAAAGTGGGAAAAAGGATTTTTTAACCCCTTTTTAAAGTTGAACTGGACATTAACTAAAACTGCCCTTTAAACCCTTGAAAAAGGGAAAATTAAAAACCAAAAATTTAAACCTTTTTTTCGGGAAAACCACGGGTTTTCCCAAAACAAAATTTTGCCCTTGAAAAAAACAAAAAGGGTTTTTTGAACCCCCTTTTTGGGTTGAACTGGAAATTAAACTATCCCTTTCCTGGCCACAGAAGAGCCCCAAACCTGCATGACCCCAGTTTAAAAAAAGTGGGGAAAAAGGATTTTTTAAAACCCCCCTTTTTTTATTAAAACGGACATTAACTATATCTGTCCGGGTACCCCCGTATGACCATTAAACCTGCCCTGACCCACAAATAAAAAAGGGGCCGGGAAAAAAGAGTTTTTCAACCCCCCTTTTTAGTTAAACTAAACTTTGACTATCCCTTTCCCGGGCCACAGCCTGACGGTCCTCCCAACCGCCCGTTTTCCCACACGGGAAGGACCCCTTTTCCCCGGGACCCTACCTCCACACCCCTCTTTTGCTCGTTTCCCACCTGCTTTTCGCCCCAAATTTTTAAAAAAGGGATAAAATTTAAAAAGGGAAGGGGAAAGGGGGCCCCCAGGGGCAAAACAAGACCCAAATTTACTTTTTGCATTGGGGGAAGTTTAACCTGGGCCCAATGCCACCCCTCCAGGGCCATCCGAGGAGCAAACCACAATGGGGGCCCACACCCAAAAGGAGCCCCCTGCAGACCCTGGCACCAAAACCCCCGGGGCCAATACCTCCCCAAGGCCAGCTCCCCCAAAAGATGCCCTACCACAGGACAAGGGGGACAGAAGTCCCCCCCCTGCCACCGGGACCCCCCGGGGCCCCAAACCCAGCGACCCTACCCCCCAAGGAGGACTATGACTTTACCATTTGCTCCTTTCTGCAAGCACATTGGGAGGCCCGCAGGTTACACTGCCCAAACCCTAAACTTGACGGGCAAGGTGGTGTGAAAAATTCTGAGCAGGTACCCCTGCCCCCAGTGGGGGGGAAATCAGGGAAAAGGGCCTACCCCAGGAAAATTTTTGCCCCCCTGACCAAGGAACACCTACCCTCAGTTTACAGATCCAGCAGGGTTCCCTAGGCCAAGAAGACCAATAGATGCACTGTGAGGGGGCCACTTGGTCCAAGGATGTTTCCCCCCCGGGAAAACCCAAAAATTGGCCAATTCCCAGGGGGGCACTGGATTTGGTGGGCTAGTTTAAACCCCTTATTTTTTGGTTTGGTTTGCTTTTTTTCCTGTTAGGAAAAAATTTTTTATAAGATTTTGTTCTGTCAAATATTGTTTACTTATCCAGGCACCATCCCTCCCGGGGCGGTGCCACTTTGTATTTTTTATTCAGTTCTGGGGTTGAAAAAAAAGGGTTATTTCATGTTAAAAAAAAAAGAAGGAAATGGAAGAGTTTTTTGACAGTCTCTTTTTAAAAAGGGAACGGAAAATTTCACGCTATTTTTTAAATCCCTCAATTTCCCTACACCCAAACCCAAAGGATTAGAAACAAAAGGGTTTCTAGCAAAATTCCCTTTGGAAATGCGGTCGGGTGGAAAAAATTTAAGAAAAAAAATCAACGGGTTTTCTTCTTCGGGTTCCCCAAAAATTTACAACGCCCATTTAGGACTAGGAATTGATGGGGTTTTCAACAAACTACATACAAGTGGCTTTTTCTGCGCCAAAAACTGAAAATAAACGAGGGCAATAAAACTTTTCAGAATTACAGGGGATGAGAAATTGGCATTTTTTGCAGCAAGGGACAAACGAAACATTTGCTAGAAAATCAAAAATGTCGTACAACGGGGCTATTTAAAAAAAACTGGGGCCGCACCACTTTCAATGCAGGAAAATTAAAAGTTATACGATAACAAACGGGGGGTTTTTTCACCAATGAAAATACACCAACGGGAAACTAAAAAACCCTTTTTGGAAATGTAAAAGGATAATAAAAGGGGTTTTGCCCCTATGAATACAAACCCGCAATTACAACAAATTTCTGTAAATTTAAAATAAGTACAAGATGTGTCTTTTGAAAAAAACCCGAGCTGCGCCAAATTTTTAAAAAACATAATTAAAATTTTGTAAATGTAAAATAATAAATGGTTTTTTCACCTATAAATACAAAAAACCCAATTTCCCAGCCCAAAATTTTTTGTAGGTAATATCCGTTTTCAAGATGGGGCTTTTAACAAAATGGCCCCGCCCAAAAGTTTAACAAAAAATAATTAAATTGTGGGAAAGGATAATAAAACGTTTGGGTTTTTCACCCAAAAAAACACCTTTCGGACAATTAAAATTCTTTTTTCCATTGTTAGTAAAAAGTGGGGGCTTTGGGAAAAAAACTGAGCGCGCCAAAAGTGAAAAAAAAAACCCAATTAAATCGTGTACAGATAAAAAAAGGGGAGTTTTTTTAAACCCATAAATACACTTTCGGTGACTAGAAAAGTTTTTGTAAACCTTTTTTGAGTACAAAGGGGGTTCCCTTTTAACAAAACTGGGGGGGCCCCCAAAGTGAAAAAAACCTAATTTAAATTGTGAAAGGAAAAAAAAACCCTGGTTTTTTTCACCAAAAAATTTTTCCTGCGGTTTACCAAGGAAAAATTGTATCCTATTGTTATTTTAAAAAAGTGGGTCTTTGAACAAAACGAGCTGCGCCTAGTTAAAAAAAAAAAAATTAAATCGTGAAAAGATAATAAAAGGGGGATTTTGCACCTAACAAATACACCTGCAGTTTTCTAAAAAAGACTGTATCCTAAAAAAAGTACAAAACGCACAAATAAAAAGCTAATTAAATTTTACCAAAAAAAATGTTTTAAAAAAAACCCTTTTAATGCGGGTTTAAGGGGAAGTTTTGGCTGCACAAAATCCACCTCCTTTCAAAAACCCGCCTGGGGAGCCAGTTCCCGTTTGTTTTCCCCCCCGCCCCCCGCCCGTCCCTCCCCCCTCGCGGCTGTACAGCGCTAGATGCTACTTTAAAATTTTTCACCTAAAAACTAAAAACTGAAATTCTCTTTAATTTTACCTATGTTTCCCAAAAATCAAAAGCTAAAAAACAAAGTTGTCCTGTGTGAACAAAAGAAATGGTTTTTCGCTGAGCTGTATTGAAAAGACCCACCCCCACGCCCGCTCTTATAGACACAGGAAAACACACGGGTGCTGAACAGGAGGGGTGTTCCATGTAAAACGAGGTCATTTATTCTTCCACCAAACACAAACCCTACACATCCCACAATTGGGCGCGCACACCCCAGCCACCCTAGGGGGGTCTAATTTTCTAAGCTATTTGCTGGGCCCCCAAAATTGGGCGGAAAACGCCAAAAAGGGGCCAAAATTAAAGAAAATTAAATAAAAATTTAAGAAAAATTTGATCAACATAAAAAACCGGCCGATTTTTTAACCTTTTTCGAAAAATAATCACTCAAACCTAATCGGGAACATTTGGGGCTCATTTGAAAGGGGGATTTTTTATCCAGGCCTTTTTGAAAGTATTTGGCCCCCTTAACTTTTTAACCTTTTGCCACAAATTTAGGCTTTTAAAAAATGAAGATATAAAAAATTTTTAATTGTTTTTTTGAAGAACAACAAAAAGTTTGGGAAAAACCAAAAGTGGAAGTGGGAAAAGAAATTTTTGGGTATTTTTAAACTTTTGTAAAAAAAAAAAAACTTAAAATGGGGCGTGCAATATTTTTTCCCTTAAAAAAAAACTTTTTTAGCAAACCAAACCCCTTTTGCTGCGTTACATCTGGGAAGTTCGCTTTTGGGGGATTTCTCTAAACTTTTTTCCCCATCGAGAGACTGGGAAATTTTTTGCCCATTCTTTCCCTTGGGGAAACAGCTCGAGATTTAGTGAAAACAACCTTTCTTCCACAATGGGGTTTGGGGGGGGTCTCCCAGGTGGGTTGTGGGGAAACTTTTAAAAAAAACTTTTATGGATATCTTTGAGAAAAACTTTTTTTTCTTGCCCCTTTTTCCTTAAAGGGCCCGATTTGGCGGGAGGGGGTACGACCCGATTGTTGTCCTAGGACAGACTTTTCCCCCCCTCACTGTAGAACTCTGCAGTTCAAGGGAGAGGATCATGGGCCTCTTTGGGTGCATCTTTTGGTCAGTCTTCCCTTTTTTTGGGGATGAAATTTTTCCCGGGACGGCTGGGCCTTTGGGAATTTGCAGTGGTCTTTTAATCCTTTCCCTTTCATTATATCGCTTGCACAGTGTTCCCTTTGGGGGGTTTAAAAAATTTGGGAAATCTTTTTGGGATCCCCAAAACCCACTTTAAAGTCTCCCCCAACGGGATCACGGACCTCCCTTTTGGTTTTTGGTTTTTCCCTGTCTTCATTTTTTGGCCCCGCTCCCCGGGACTTTAAACAGAAAACCCCGAGACTATCACGAGCAAGTGGGATTTATAACCCGGGGGCTTGATTAACCCCAGGGGGATTATAATTCCCTCTTTATTTAAAAAACAAAAAATTTGGGTCCCTTTAAGATCCTCACTGAACTTCTGGAGTGAGTTTGCTGCACTGAAAGTAAAAGGGCCCAATAAAATTGGCAACCCCCCCCCCCGTTTTTTTTTTTTAAAAAAAAGGGGGTTTAAAATATAAAAAAAAAATTTGGTTATTAAGGGGGGTATTTTTTTTTTGGAAATTTAAAAAAAATTAAAAATTTTATATTTTTTGGGTTTTTTGGGGGGTTTAAAGGGGGGGTTTAAAAAGGGTTTGGGGTTTGGTTTTGGGATTTAAAAATTTAAATTTAAAAAGGTGTTTGGATATTTTTTTTAAAAAATTGGTTTTTTATAGAATTTGGGATTTTTGTTTTAGTTTATTTAAAGGGTTTTTTGAAAGGGTTGGTAAAAATTTTTTTGGAAATTTAAAAGGTTGGGGGTTTGGTTTTGTTTACAAAAGGCTTTTGTTTCCCTATTTTGGGGGGGAATTTTCCCCCCCGGGAATTCGCCGGGTTCGTGAACCGGGGGGGGGGGTTCTGCTCGCCCCCCCCTTAGACATCTTTTTCCACGGAAAGACCCGCCCCGGATAATTGACATTTCACTTTTCCCCCCTTGCAAATCGGCGAAGGGGGAGGGGACGGGAAACCCCTATTTTTCAGGGGAACCCGTGGGTTGACTAATGCCCGGGACAGATTCAACTGTATTTTTCCCCAGTACGGGGCGAAAAACGGGAAAAAAACCTTTCCCCAAAAAAAGCCGTGTGAACATAGGGCCTTTGAGAGTTTTCCCAAATGTGCCCATTTGCAAACCCCCCTGGGGGGGACCCCCCAACGTTTCCCCCCCCTCCCTTCAACAAAGCCAGGTTTTGGGGAAAAACGTTATGTCTGATAGAAAAGTTAGGTTTGACCCCGGACTGGACAACTTTTTTTGGTGAATAAGGCAAAAATCCCCCCCACCCATGGAAAATGTAACTCATTCCATACCTTCCTGCATCCCCTTCTCTGCCTAGGATGAAGTGGCACCCTAGGCAGTCACCTACCTTCTTCTACCCGTCATCCGGCCCGTCCTGGTAGACCAGACTTTTGTGTCTAGCACATAATGGGTATAATGTTCTACACCAAATGCAGTCAATATTAATGTCTGTATTAAGGGAATAACATAATGTATTAAAAAGAAAATGAACAATGATTTCATGGAAATCACATAAATGTCAAAGCATTAAAAAATTTTCAACGAGGAGTAGTAAAGCTCCTGTTGCAAAGACCAGGTTGAGAGTCCTGAAGATAGTGGCCAGTACTCATTTAAAGGGGTCTGGGACATATTCATGCTCGCTGGTCTGTCGGGTATGAGTAAAAATGGAAGATAAACCTCATACTTACCTTCCGGACGGTCTCCTTTACTCCTGGTCCGTTAATCCCAGCTGAAGCATAAAATGTTCATCATTCACATGACAAGTGAAGCTAAGCACAGGCCACAACGTCACCTGTATGTGACCTATCTGGCTTGTAATTGGCTGCAGCTATCACATGAATGATGAACATTCTGTGCTTCAGCTGGGATGAACAGACCGGCAGCTATGATTGACCAGGAGCGTCTAGGAGGCAAGTTTGAGGTTTGTCTTGTATTTTTACTCATACCCCAATGAACCAACAAGCATGAATACGCCCGGCAACACTCTTTTAATGTTTTTAACACAAGACCTAAATGACAGTGGTATATGAAGACCAGCAAGTTGTATAGCTCTGACTTAGGAGAGTCAATAACACTGGGACATCTTTACTACGCAGTAGTAACAGCAGCGGACAGCACCATAAAGGGAACCTGTCACATAGGTTATGCAACCCTTGCTGAGGACAGCACAAGCTAGTGACAGACATGCTGTTTCCAGCGCTGTGTCCCTTATTCTGTAAGATGCAGCAGTGTTAGAGTATTTAATGCTCAAATCTGGCAGTTTGTAGTCAGAAAATAGTCCAGCTTATTCATGAGCAGGTGTTATCCCCACCCAGTCAAGGCTAGCCCCGCCCACCTGACCAATTCAAAGTAATAGGTTAATCAATTGTGAGTTGGGTGAGTCTAGCCTCAAGTGGGCGGGTGATGAAAAAAACAGACTCTTTTTATGAAAAATTGGACTGGACTGCCAGTTTTGAGCATTAAGCACGACACATATGATTTTTGGCACCCACGCGCCTTTTTTTGCCTGTATTTGTAGCGTAGAATGCGCCTGTATCTATGAACCTGTTCTATTGCGCGTCATGGATTTAGCGCTTTCTAACTTTTAGGCCTCGTTCACACGGCTGATTTGGGGATGGATTTCAGCCGTATTGCGCTCCAATACGGCTGAAATCCGTCCCTGTCATTACAGTAATCCACAGTTCTCATAGAGAACTATGGTTTCCCGGGGACATGCAAAATTATCCTGGCGGGATACGTGCCGTGGATAATGGATGTCTATGGGGCCAGCGAGCTGCCGGCCCCCCCACTCCACCCCCGCTGCATGGCACTCGCCGAAATTGCGGGGCGAAAGCCGCCCCACAATTACGGCGTAAATAACACATGTGAACTGGGCCTTAAAGTGCTCTACCTGTTCCAGCAGTAAGGCACCTGTATTTGCCGTAGTGAAGCTGTAAATGTGTAGCTTCGTACGGTTGTAGTGCGACATGCCTACTCCTGAAAAGACGCTAGATTTCTGGCGCAGCCCCGTTCATACATGTTGCCCTAAATGCTCTGGAACTGCTGCATCTTACAGCATAAGGGACACAGCGCTGGAAACAGCAGGTCTGTCACTAGCTTGTGCTGTCCTCAGCAAGGGGGGCATAACCTATGTGATAGGTCCTCTTTAAAGCTACATGCAGGAAGCCTGGAAAAAACTTAAAACTCCGAAGCCACCACTTGGGGAAAGCTGTCTTTATTTTAAACAAAGACCTAAATGTAAGTTGTAAGGTTAAACTATAGCATTCTTTATAGTGTAAAAGTGATCTTTACCTGCTGTGCTCTGGGCCCTATAAAATGTAATCTAGTAGAGAAAATATTAGATCTCTACCAAGAACGTGTCCTTAGAGAAAAGGTCTAGCAGTAAAGAAAGTGTGAATGTTCCCTCCACTCTCAGATGAGATTCATGAGTGCATGCCTCTGTACAAGGTAACAATTTAAATACAGTGAGGTCTTATAAATAATTTGGATACATAGCAGAAGAAAAAGGTGTAAATTATTTTACCACTGAATTTGAAGATGCACAGAGAAAGTAAGGAACAAGAGGCAATCCTTTTGGGAATTGAAAATACAGCTCCAGCAGATTTTGAAGTAATGGTAATACTATTTGCTTTAGCACATAAGAAAATTAAAAGGTACAATCTGCTTTTCCTTTTTTCCTAACAGAAACAATGAAGAAATATCTCATCATTATTATCAACCCCAACAATACTAGTATAAAATAAAGTTACCAGGACCTGCTATTCACTAGGTATCTTTTTAATTTTTCGCTCAGAGTCACTGGCTCTGTGCATCGCAGGTAAATGTTTGAAATGTGAGATACTGTAGATCTGGAACTTCTAATTCATGTATCTGACACTGTAATCTGGTGAATATTTTCTGTATGCAAATCCACATAGAAAATCTGCAATATTTTTTCCATGTGAATATATCTTAATACCAAAATAAAATATAATTTACCTGCAGTCCCATGATGCAGAGAGGTTGGGATTACTTTTTTGTCTCTTATATGCAGTATATGATAACCCTCTATTTGAAATGTTAGATATTAGATAAACCACCACTGATTCCAGGAAGCGCTGGAGCTGCAGTGGTGGTAGACTGAAGGTAACTATCTTTTTTTTTTTTCTATTTTTCCACATTCTGGGCACATTTTAGAAAATTTTTATTCAACCCAACAACTTCTTTATGCCCTTACCTCTGCATCCAGTTCTGATCTCTATGACAGAGCACCATTTTTCAAATCTGACGTGTCACTTCATGTGGGATTAACTTTTTAATGGTTTAAAGTATTCATGTGATTCAGAGACTGTTTTATCATGATACATAGGGCCACACATATGAAAACTGTATAGGTGTAAGGGTATGTTCACACAACGTTTTTAGATCTGTTTTTGATCTGTTTTTTTGAACCCAAAATGGATCCAAAAAACATATCTAACAATGTGCAGTGTGATTTACATTGATTTCCATGTAAAACATGCATCTCCATTCAGATGAGTGATCGCTGCTGCATGTTTACTTGCATCTTTTCAATGTATTTTTCAGATCTGTTTTAAGAATTGACATGTCAATTCTACTTGCGTTTTACGCAAGTGAAATCCCCATAGGAAACAATGGAGTGCGCTTTTGGAGCCTGAAAAACAGATCCAGAAGTGCAACATAATTTTGGGTATGTTTTGGATGCACTTTGATACGAAAAGCGCATCCGAAAAAAGGAATTGGAAAAAGACTGTCTTTGTTGCCCATAGCAACCAATCAGAGCTCCCCTTTAATTTTTTCAGAGCACTATATGAAATGAAAGGGGAACTCTGATTAGTAAACAAATTTGGTCAATAGAGTCCTTGTTTATTTGTGGAAAATATCAAAATGCTGTGATAATTTCGAGAAATTTGCCCTTTTTAAACTCCAGAAATTTCTGCATGAAAGACAGTTATTCCACACAAGATAATTTATAACTAACACCTACAAAATGCCTACTGTAGGTTGGCATCATTTTTAAATGTCTTTTTATTTTTTTATAACTTTAACAGGCTTATAAATCTAGTAGCATTTATTCATATTTTCAAGAAAATTTGCAACACAGATTTTTTTTTAGGGACCAGTGTCACGGATGTAGGTGGATTCACTGGACCGCTGCAAGCGATGGTATAAGCCACGCCAGGAAGCGGAGTCAAAGTAGACCCTTGTATTCACCAGAGCCTGCCGCAAAGCGGGTTGGCCTTGCCGCGGCGGGGAACTACCAGGTCGCAACCCCTGACATGAATTGCTTGCGGTGGCAGCCAGGGTGCAATGTGGTACCGAATCGTAAGACAAAGAGTTAGTCGGGGACAGGCGTTAAGGTCAGGGCAGGCGGTAGGCAACGTGGTCAGGAAAAAAAAGCAGGGATAACTGGTACACAGGTAGACAAGAACTCACTCCTACACTCTCTGAAACACACTTTAGAACACCAATACACTGGCAGAGAGTGTAGGAGGAGGCTAGAAGATATATGGTCAGCGTCCGGCAATCAGCCAATTACCGGCACGCTGGCCCTTTAAATCCAGTCTGCGCCAGCTCGCAGCAAAGCAGAGTCAGGAAGCAGAAGCGCAGCTGGGTGAGTATTTGGCTGGACATAGTGAGGGAGAACGGGAGCGGCTGCGGCCCGGAGCAGGGGTTGCGGCACGCTCCATGACAACCAGCCCAGTTTTGATGTGGCTTTGAAGGGCCTGTATGTCAGACACCACCATAAATGACTCCAACTAAAAAACAGTACCCATTAGAGTATTCAAAACAGCATTAAGGAAGTTTGTTAACCATTCGGTGTTTTACAGAAATTAAAGCAAGTGGAAAGGAAATTTCAAAATTTACATTTTTTTTTGCAGATTTGAAATTTGTATCCATTATTCACTGGAACACAATGGATGTTACCGGGGAAATGCAACTGCATATTGATTCCCCCAATTCTTCCATTTTTAGCAATATCCCATATGTGGCCCCAGTGCACTACTTGACCAATATACAAGTCTCAGAATAGGAGAAGCACCTATGGGATTTTTGGGTCTCATTTTCATTAGGATATTTTTAAGCACCATTACAGGTTTGCTGATACCCAAAGATGCTAAAATATAATAAACACCCCTAAAAAGACCCCATATTGGAAACTATATCCAGCTGAAAATGTTTAATTTTCACAAGAAATCCTGGAAAAAATGCATCCCAAAATTTGTTACACAATTTCTTCGAAGTTTGGCAATACCCTATATATGATTGTAAATTGCTGTTTGGGCCTATGGCAGGGCATACAAGGGAGAAAGCGCTATTTGGTTTTTGAAACACAGATTTTGGTGGGTGGCATGTCGTATTTGTAAAGCCCTCAAAGTACCAGAGAAAGTGAAACCTTCCAGAAGTCACCCCATTTTGGATTTAATACCCCTCAGGGACCTCATCTATGGGTGTATTGTGCATTTTGGGTCTACAGGTGTTTTACATTTTTTTAAGCATTGGGCTGAAAACATGAAAGAATAAAACAGTTCCGTCATTGTTTTTTGGGCTTAAATTTTACAGCATCTGCTGTGCAGTATAAATGACATGATCACTTTACTATGTGGTCGGTACAATTACAGCTATATCAATTTTATAGTTTTTTTTTATATTTTACTACTTTTATACAATAGAAATGTGCTTGTAAAAAATTTTGTTTTAATGTCGTCGTAGTCTGACAGCCATAACTTTTTATTTTTCTGTGTATAGAGCTGATTAAGGGCTTGTTTTTTGCGGGATGAGTGGATAGTTTCATTCTGGTTCACATGATGCTTTGATCGCTTTTTATCAATAATTTTAGGAGGCAGGATGAACAAAATACAGCAATCCTGGTAGCGTATTTTTTTTTTTACAGTGGTCACAGCAGTGGTCACAGCACTATATGAATGGCATTTAAACTGTACTCAGCAGGCTGATACAATTATAATGATACCGAATTCACACAATAAAAACACTTTTATTTAAAAAATAAATCACATTTTTGCATCGCCATAGTCTTAGAGCCATATGTAGAACTGCCTGCAGACTGATCAGGAGGTGGGAACCTGAAGCTGGCTGTGAAGAGAAGGCTGTGTGAAACAGCACGGTGAGAACACTCCTTTAAGTTATGGGAAAGACTTCTAAGTTGTCCCAAAATTCAAAGGCAAAACAGAGGTCCTTTTGAACTTTGTCTGGCTAGTATACACCAGTTCAACATAGAATAGTGTTGTAGATTCTTCTATTTTCTTCTGCAAAGTCCATTTAAATAATGTATATGTTTTTTAACATGCTTAGCTATGTTTGACATTCATCACAGACATCTGCTAAAAAGCATACATAATAAGCTTTTTAATAGCTTTACATGAACTAATACTATTACAGCCTATGAGTGATACATGCATTAATTGTTACCTAATAGTGACAACTGTTACTCATAAGCTATAATGGCATCTATTTAATAGATATGTCATAAAAGCTATTGAACAGATGCCAGTGAAGCTTATGGATGACGCATGCCAATGTTAGGCATCCATTACAGCCTCTGTTTAACATACATACATCAGGAGCTTTTCCCAGCATATTCACCAACTGTAAATCAAAAATATGATGTGAACAGCCCCTGGCATATCTTTCCAATTGCAAAGATATGATCATGCACATAACTTATAATGATTTGAATCTGTATTAACATCAGTTGTATGCTTCCAGCAACAATTATCTAAATAATCAATTTGTATGCTGTTGAGCATGTTCTTTTCATAATTTTCTATGTCAAGCACTTGGACCATCTTGAGGATTTCCTAAAATTAGATCATGTGTTTATGTTGGGTTCTCTGCTTGCACTGTTGAATTATTTTATTTTGCATTCACACCCCTTCTGCTGAAAAGTGATTTTTATCATAACCAATAACCAATATTCTAACTGATAATAAAGGTGAAACCTCTAAATAATATTTCATATGGATCAGTTCTGTGTTACACTAAAGTAAAAGGGATTGAACAAGTTAGGCTAGAGACACAGCGTAAAAAATTAAAAATAAAACTATGTCCTTGTGTAAGGGGTTGGAGATATACTCAGTGTCGGACTGAGGTGCCTAGGGCCCACAGGTGGAGTGGGTTCTAGGGGCCCACCAGTTAAGCTGTTTCAGGGCCCACTGGTGGAGTTTATTTTAGAGGCTCACCTTTTAGCTAATATTAATGACTGTAGATGTCTCATATCCACTGCTTCTTGCTTTTTGCCATTCTTTCTATGCTTTTTTGCCTTTTATGAGAATGTATATGGAGTTAAAAAACAACTTTAGGTCTACCAGGCTCAGGGGCCCACCACGGGAGTCCCCTATTCCCCTGTAGGCCAGTCCGAGCCTGGATATACTTGTGTTAGAGTTAGTGACACAGCAGGTTGCCATGGGAGAGGCATCCTGGTCATGGCAAGGAAGGACATTAGGGCCACATGTATGAAAACTGTTGAAGTCTAAAACTCACGTTGTTGCCCATAGCAACCAATCAGAGCATCCCTTTCATTTCATATAGTGCTCTGGAAAAATTAAAGGGAGCTCTGATTGGTTGATATGGACAACAAAGAAAGTTCCACACCTAGACCGTTTTCATACATGTGGCCCTCAGAATTCACCAGTTCAGTCGCAAGGGTTAATGGTTCAGAGTTAGTGATAGGCAGGTTTAGCCTGTGTTTTTAGTGCAGGGACTCAGCAGGAGCTAGGTAGCCAATCGGTGAGCCTGGGGGGCGGAGATGGGCTGGTGGGGCAAGGGGGCCAGCTGGTGCAGTGTGGGATCAGCGCTGCAGAGTGAGACAGTTATTCAGTGTGACTAGACAGAGTCAGTGAGAAAAGAGAGGAGCGAGCCCCTCAAGAAGGAGTCTGGTGGTCATGAGGAGTGGCAGATATCAGTGGTTGTCATTTAAAGAGAGGCCAGTGAGGACATGAACCTGTACGTAGTTCCCTGTTAGAGCAGAAAACTGGGAGAGGCCAGGGGGAAAAAGGTCCTCACTTCAAGAGGAAGAGAGTGTTCGGGGAAGACACCGACCCAGGTAGCAGCGGGAGAAGGTCAGCAGTAGGCATGATGCCTAGTAGGACAAGAGACTACTGAGAAAAGGGTCAGGTATGACAGTGAAGAGGACAAAGTGAGAGCCCCTCATGAGCTGTGTGTGACTGCTGAGGCTGCTGGGTGTCAGGACACAAGAGTACTGGATGTAATGCATACACTGACAGAAAGCCAGATTTGAAAGTCTCGTTACCCCCGGATTAAAATTTGTGTGTCTGAAGTTATGTCACCGGCAGTCCCACACCACACCTCTCCCCGCAATACTAAAAAAAACTGGTAAGGGCGGTTGCTACGGGCAACAGGAGGATGCTATTGGGGCACCGCCATAGCCACCCCTATCACCCTTTACACCTGTTTCAAGAGAAAAATGTACATAATTGATGCATGTTTTTAATGCATACAGTGGGCGAAATTAGTATTAAACATGTCACCAATTTTGTAAGTTAATATTTTTCTAAAGGTGCTTGTTAGGGACCCCAAGAGCAGAAGAACAGAAAGAGACAGACAAATGGTGAGCCCTGACGCTAGGCCCCTCAAATGTGTCCCTGCCTACTTGCCCACCTGACCAGGGCCGGACTGGGAATAAAAATTAGCCCTGGCACACAGCCCCCACCAGTCCACATACAATATCCGCTTTAAAAAATTCCCCTTGTTCTCGCACCTCGCCACTTTCTAAAATAAACTACACTATAAAGCTGCTTTCACATGGAGTGTTTTTGGTGCGTTTTTGGTGTGTTTTTGTGCAGAAAGGCTGAGCAGTTAATGCTGTACATTTCTGGACAAAAAAACGCATCAAAAAATGTACCAAAACCGCTCCGTGTGAAAGCCCCATACACACAAGCAAGAAAGAAACAGTGCTGCAGAGAAACCCCTCATCACAGAGTCAGGTGTGCACTTGCTTTACAATCAGGGACAAGCCCACACTGACACTACATAAGCACCAGCACAACCTACAACCCCACCAATCACATCACCAGTAGTCAGGTCTCCATCACATGATCACAGCACTGATTCAACACAGAAGTAAAATGCCCCTGACAGCAGGGACTCACAGGAGACGTCATCTCTGATGGGAGCTGTTCTCTTCTCCTTTTCTTCTTCTGGCCCAAACCTCCATGATGTCTTCCCTGATGAGTCGCTCCCTTCCATTTATTTCTCTGTCCGGCACAGCATGCTATGTCTTCTTCTCCCAGTCACTACTCGTCCCTGTAGAATTTACCACAAATACATCTTAGACTCCTCTCTTTTTCAGTACTTTCCTATCAATTCCCCAAACAGCGTATGTTAGACCCTAAAAATTAGAAATTAAAAAATGTCAGATAAGTGGCATAAATAGGTAGGCCCCCATTAGGTAGGTAAACAGGGCCTTCCTCCATTAATTTGGTAGGTATACAGGGCCTAACCCTGTAATTAGCCCCCAGTAACTAGCCAGGTAGCTGGGGCTGCCCACAGTAATTAGCCAGGTAGGGCCAGTAACTAGCCAGCTAGGGCCAGTAATTAGCCAGCTAGGGCCAGTAATTAGCCAGCTAGGGCCAGTATGTAGGCAGGCAGGACCAGTATGTAGCCAGGCAGGGCCACTAATAGGTAGGCAGGGCAGTATATTGGCAGGCAGGGCCAGTATATAGGCAGGCAGGGCCAGTATATAGACAGGGCCACTTATAGGGAGACAGGGGCAGTATATAGGCAGACAGGGCTGGTATATAGGCAGACAGGGCTGGTATATAGGCAGAGAGGGCTGGTATATAGGTAGACAGGGCAGTATATAGGTAGACAGGGCAGGTATATAGGTAGACAGGGCTGGTATATAGGTAGACAGGGCAGTATATGGGCAGACAGGGCTGGTATATAGGTAGACAGAGCAGCATATAGGTAGACAGGGCAGTATATGGGCAGACAGGGCTGGTATATAGGTAGCCAGGGCTGGTATATAGGTAGACAGAGCAGCATATAGGTAGACAGGGCAGTATATGGGGAGACAGGGCTGGTATATAGGTAGCCAGGCCTGGTATATAGGTAGAGAGAGCAGCATATAGGTAGCCAGGGCTGGTATATTGGTAGACAGAGCAGCATATAGGTAGCCATGGCTGGTATATAGATAGCCAGGGCAGGTATATAGGTAGACAGAGCAGCATATAGGTAGCCAGGGCTGGTATATAGGTAGACAGAGCAGCATATAGGTAGCCAGGGCTGGTATATAGGTAGAGAGAGCAGCATATAGGTAGCCAGGGCTGGTATATAGGTAGACAGAGCAGCATATAGGTAGCCAGGGCTGGTATATAGGTAGCCAGGGCTGGTATATAGGTAGACAGAGCAGCATATAGGTAGCCAGGGCTGGTATATAGGTAGACAGAGCAGCATATAGGTAGACAGAGCAGCATATAGGTAGCCAGGGCTGGTATATAGGTAGACAGAGCAGCATATAGGTAGCCAGGGCTGGTATATAGGTAGCCAGGGCTGGTATATAGGTAGAGAGAACAGCATATAGGTAGCCAGGGCTGGTATATAGGTAGACAGAGCAGCATATAGGTAGCCAGGGCTGGTATATAGGTAGACAAAGCAGCATATAGGTAGCCAGGGCTGGTATATAATTAGCCAGGGCTGGTATATAGGTAGACAGAGCAGCATATATGTAGCCAGGGCTGGTGTATAGGTAGACAAAGCAGCATATAGGTAGCCAGGGCTGGTATATAGGTAGCCAGGACTGGTATATAGGTAGACAGAGCAGCATATAGGTAGCCAGGGCTTGTATATAGGTAGACAGAGCAGCATATAGGTAGCCAGGGCTTGTATATAGGTAGACAGAGCAGCATATAGGTAGCCAGGGCTAGTAGTTAAAAAAATAAAATAAAAGTAAAAACAATACTTATCTGATGTCTCTGCTTCCTCTTCTGTCCTCTTCCCTGGAGCGGCCGCCGGCAGCAGTGTGCGGGACGCGGAGCGGGTGCACGATGACGTCATCACATCGCGCGCCTGCCCCGCGGCCTCCTGGGAGCTGAACAGACGGGATCAGTAGATCCCAGCTGTTCAGCCTCGGCTTCTGCTTGCACCGCGGGGTGCAGGCGGTGGCCGTGATGGCTGCATGGCTGGGTCGGTGACAGGCCCTCGTCGCCACAGGGGTCCGGTCGCTGATGCGACCATTGCGGCCCCTGTAGCGCGCCACAGACTGGCGCTGGGACTCGGGGCCCGCCGGGGGGAAACACTAGTCCCCACGGCGGGTGATCTGAGCTGGCCATGTGGCCCGGACCCCAGCGGCCCGCCGGGCAAATGCCCGGTTTGCCCAATGGGCAGTCCGGGCCTGCACCTGACCCTAAGTAGTTGGCGGCAACAGAACGGTGGTCCCTACCCCAAGTACTTGAAAAACATAAACACACGAGACAAACAAACACAAATTCGGGATGTCAGACGAAGCAGGTCAAAGCCGGAGAGTACCGAATCATAAAGCAAAAAGAAGGTCAGAGGACAGGAACAAAATCAGTAACCAAACAAGACTAAAGAGAAACAAGCATACCAGCTCAAGCAAAGGCTATCACAGGCAAAGAGACAGGGTTCAAGCAAACTATCAGTAGGATGTCAGAGTTCCAGCCCAGGGCATGATAGGACCGGCCCTCTGACATCCATCCACACAAAACATGGACTGAGTGCCAGAGGCAGTTGTCAATCACATTGGCTTAACTGTCTGCTGCCCAGAATAAAGTCAGCAGAGACCAGACAGGTGTCTCAGAAATCAATTAACACACAAACAGACTCTTATCAGACTGTGTTCATACACTGCATAAAACATGCACAGAACAGTCACAAATCATGGCTTAAAGTGTAGCCCCTGCCATACCTCACATACAGAGGACTGCACTGTGTCCTGAATGGGCACAGTCATGGCACTGCTATTCTCATGAAATTCTCACCAGATGTCGGAAACAACCCATTCAATCCAGGCAAACAGGCAAAAAAAAATCAAGCTTTAGATGTCCATTAATTAAGTTATGTGTAATAATGAGAAATGACACAGGGAAAAAGTATTGAACACTCTTACTGAAATAGATGTAATAATTAGTACAAAATTCTTTGTTGGTGATGACCGCTTCAGGATGTCTCCTGTATGAGGAAACTAGTCACATGCATTGCTCAGGTGTGCGTTTGGCCCATTCTTCCACACAAACACTTTTCAAATCCTGGCCAGTTTGTGGTGAAATGATGTCTTTTACACTTATGGATTAGGGGACCAACAATACTTACTGGAGACTTCGGTAGTTTAGAAATTATTTTGAAATCAATGCCATCAGTGTATTTTGCAACAATAAGTTTGTGAAGGTCTTACGACGGCTCACTGGTTTTACCCATCATGAGATGTTTTTTGTGTGGCACCTTGGTAAGGAGACTTCTTTTTATAGTCCGTCAGTTAAGTCAGCTGATATTATTTCTCACTTAGTTGCAGAATTGCATTCTAATTACTGATATATTTCAGCTGGTGTCATGACTTTTTGGCACCTCTCTTTCTTCATGTGTTCAATACTTTTTCCCTGTGTCATTTCACATTATTACACATAACTTAATTCATTTATAGAAATCCATTGTTTGATTTATTTGCCTGTGTCGATTGGAGGGGTTGTTTCAAATATCAGGTGTGAATTATATGTCAATAGCAACCTTATAAATATATTTAGTTAGAAAATTGGTGACATGTTGAATGCTTATTTCACCCACTGTATGTGTTTTCCTTTGATACTTTTTTTAATTACATGACAAAATACACACATGATTGGTTAATTTTCTGCAAATGATACTATCGGTATTGTAAAATTATATGCATAAAATATGGATTTATGCACTTAATTTTTTATATGGCATGTATTGCTTCAAACAGCATGTAAAATATGTACCATGTGCCCATTGGAGAGTTTTTCAATAGAAGACTGAGATAAATTTTGTTCGTGTATTTTATTGCATAAAACTGAGTTTTATGCACCAAAATACACATCGAAAGATGCAATGGAAATCAAGCCTTACAGTAACATTTCCTAACATGCTGTAAACTGCTTATGTTGTGCCCAATAAAATTGTAAATCTCCTATCCCTTACCCTAGCTGTTAACTTGAAGGCCGATTTCCTTCCAATGGATAGGATACGCATTATCACAGGCAGGTTGACAATGTAAGGTAACAGCTCCGTTATAAAGCTCTATACAGATAATACAGGATCACATAAGTTACAATAGGTGCTTACCACAATTCACCTCTTCCATGCACAGTGACCTTAGCACAGATCACAAAGTATTCTCTTCAATTTAAGTCAATAAAACATATTTTTTTTATTAGTTTTCCTTATTCTAGGTGCCTGCTGTTAGGTAGATCTCTGGATTTGCTACTACATCATTATTCCTACATTGTTAAAGGGGTATTCTTAACACATTAATTAGCTTTAAAATCTAAGCAAAGATAAAGACTATACATTGCTGTTCTGATTTTACTTCAGAGCTAGAGCAATTCTTATTTCCTACTTGTGTACACAAGCTTTGCTAGGTTAACAGACCACCTCTGTCTGTTCTCTATGGTCTAGCAGCGCTGGACAGGTTGGTACCATAACTTCCTGCTGTGTCTTATCAGCAGCACAGGAGTTTATCTTTCTTACTGACAAACTTTAAACCTTATAGAGCTCTGTAACCCTCTCTATAGAGCTTTGAACCCCGCTAATAACAATGTTCCTGTAACAGGCTCAGCTAGGAATAGCAGAGCTGATACGTCAATTACTGCTGTAGAAATACCTACAGCCTAACCAGGAAATGTGAGTCGAAAGCTGACTGTGAAGAGCAGGCTCTGTGAAACAGTATGACAAGAACACTCCTTTAACCTCTTAATAACATATGACGTATGAGTACGTCATAGTACCGGTAAGGCCGTGTTCACACGGCTTATTCCCGATGGATTTGTGCGCTCACAAATCCGCCGTGAATAAGGGTCGGGACGGGGGTGGGGCTGGAGCGCGGCGGGGGCGCCGCTCCCCGGCCCCATAGACATTGCATTATCTACGGCGCGTACGCGCCGTAAATAATGTGCACGTCACTTTCTCCCCCGCGGCGGATTCGCCGAGCGGGGAGGAGCGACGGAATCCACTGTTCTCTATGAGAGCAGTGGATTACCGTAATGACTCCGACGGATTGGCTCCGTACTGAAGCGCAAATCCGGCGCGCAGTACGGCGCCAATCCGTGGCAAAATAAGCCGTGTGAACGAGGCCTAAGGGGCTACTTAGCCGGCGGGATCGTGGCTAATTGCAGCTAACACTCGCTGATTATGGTGTGGGAGGGCACTGTTTAACCCCTTAGAACTGTTAACCCCTGCCGCGCACCATTCCTCACTGTGATTGGGGCACCAGCGGCAAAATCGTGGGGCCCAGATCACTTAACATGGGATATGGAAGCCTTGTGAAGGCTTCCATAGCTGCCATGTTTTCGATTTCCCCACTTCTAGCCCCAGGCAGGGAATGGGGAAACCGCAATATTGGTACACCCTAATGCATTGTTTATACAATGCATTAGGCTGTATAAATGATCAAGCCCCCTTGTGGTGAATGTTTTAAAGTGTAAAAAAAATTTTAAAATATTAAAAGTACAAAACATCCCCTTGCGCCATTTTGCAAATAAAAAATAAAATAATAAAAAGTTACACATATTAGGTGCTGCCACGTCTGAAAAAGTCAAATCTGTTAAAATATAAAACCACATAGAATATGGTCACAGAAAAAGTACCATACAAGTTAATAATCCAAGAAATTATTAATGAATATTAAAATTATACAAGTATAAAAATATAAAAGACAGATGTTAACAGTGGTGAAGTAACAACAATTACCAAGGGACCATCACCAATAATATATACCAAAAATAGATAACACGATTAGAAAAGATAAAGATAAAGTATATACAAACAAATAATGCAGACACGAGAAGAGTCTTAAGGTGCAAAGTGCATGTCATCAACATAAAAGGAATTATTTGAACCCTAATAACTCACCAATAATCAAAAGTACATATAGATATAGAATATGTTAAACATGATCCTCAAAGTGTCATAGTGCAAATCAAATAATCACATAATATGAAGTAAGGTGCATTCAAGTAAGATCCATTCACAGTGAATGAGATATTAACTGGCAATGGTTAGCCAAATAGAAGCGTATAGCATAGAGGACCATATACACAAAAGATTAGATTAAAAATAAACGTCACATAATGATGGTTACCCAGATGAGTGCTGGCAAAAGAAATTTCCTACGTGTGTTTCGCGTATAATGATGCTTCCTCAGGGAAAAATTACAGATGGCGGGTATCAGAGGGCTTAAATAGTGAGACAAATAATTAAAAAAAATACCACACCTGAGAATCATAGTGCCAGTATGACGCTTAATCACGCCTCCCTGGACGGGCTTTCCGGCACCACAAAGAGGCGTCAAACAGGCGCAACTCATACCATGCACCAGATGTGTCATGGGGCAGGTACGATGACGCACTCTTGTAGCAACAGATCTCCATGGAGCCAAGACTCTTTGGAGCCCAACGAAGCATCGGCGCATAAGCTAAACAATGCATCGGCCAATAAGCTAAACAATGCTTCGGCCAAAAATGTCCATATATACAATAAAGGGAAATGTACAAAGTTAAAAGAGGAACCAATAAAGTGCTGACTGTATCTATAGTGATAATAAAATCACTGGGAATAAACAATAAATAAAATAGAGATAAATAAAGTGCCACTGAATACTAAGTAAAATAACAAAAGTGAGAGTGCTATCATGTACTAAATACAATCGCCAGTGTACAAAGTGAAGAAATAAGTGTGAAAGTGCTACAAAAATATACAGTGCACATATGAAAATGCATACAATATTATAAACAAAAAAATACAAATATATAATGTGTGAAAAAAGTCATAAATAACAACCAGGAGGGAAGGGAAAACCGAACGTCAAAAAAAATAAAAATAAAAATAGGCCTCACATTTAAGGGGTTAAAGGGAATGTGTAATAAAAAAATGACTAATTGTTTATTGTTTATCTCACATTTTTATGTTAAACACATTTTTTAGGAATTTTTGGTTATGTCTTTTTTTAATTTTCCAGATCACTTTCAGTATTTTTTTTTTAATAATTCCTAAGTCCTGCAGTTTTCACTTTGGCCACTAAGTATAATAATCGTCTGACACTTCCTGTTCTGTTTATAGAGCTTTTCAGCAGTGCGCTCATTATCAGTAAAAGCAGGGTCAAACTGAAAGGAGACACCATTGTGTACAGATAACACAGAATCCACCAGTCACAAGAGGAGATGTCACAGCTCCCCCTCTCCCCTCCCTTCACAGAGAAAACTCTCGTATACAAGTCTATGGGACAGAATCTGTCTTAAGAATCCTATGTGCATGAAGCTGCTGTAAAGTATCTCTCTGACCGCTGTTAAAGCAGTGCAAGCAGGAATGTCTTCCCCACAATCATATATAGACGGCCAAATAGAGAAATCTACAATCGGGAAATAAAAACGACTGAGAGGAAAAGAATATGGATCAGGGTCTTGATTTAATAAGTAAAAAAACAAAAATTGGCATCAGATTTCCTTTAAGTAACAGTTGTTCCACAGTATGCTGTAGAAATTACTCCAGGCCACACTGTCCAGGCATTACATTCTGCAGCAATGTTTGAAAAATGACTTCCCTAAACATGTGCTTATATCGATGTAATTTTTTTCCAAATCGAATTCTATTAATGGAATTTTTTATTTTTTTTGCATAGAGTTGGGAGAATTTACTTACATACGCATAAACATAGTGCTGAAATGCAGAGTTAGCCTTGTCTTATCTTACTGATTAAAAGGTAATGCCACTTAGAATTTGTTCCATTCTGTGGATGCTGCATTGCAAAGGTTTAGGTCTTTACATATTTATTAACATAACACCAGCATGCTAGTCAATGTCCCTCTTGGGACTCACAATTATGAGTCAAAGTGCAATTGTGAAACAAAGTGTTTCATGAACCAATTAAGGATTTGTTCTCTTTATAAAGCAATATAAGGGCTTGTTTCTTTGTAGTATAATATAGCATTTACAATAAAGTATGAATGCTGTTTTCTGTGGATCAGTATGATTCCAACAATACCAGTTTTATGGTATTTTTGTTTCTCAGATTTTACTGCTTTTGCACAACAAAAACACTTATTTTGAGAAGATTATTTGTTGAAATTTTTTCATAAATGGTCCTGTTTGCACTATTTTCTCCAGGTTACGCAATACTGTGGCCATGCAGCTCAAAACACTGTCCCTACTTTGTTATAATTTACTGCTGTGCAGACTTCCTGAGCTTTTCCTGTAAGGATTGGATAGGTTCTCCTGAATTGCTCTGCTTGTGTACAGAGATAAGCATACAGCCATACAGTTAGGCTGCGTCCACACGGCATAGACAAAATACAGGTCGTATTCTGTCTTAAAGGGGTTTTGCCACAAAGTAAAATTGATGTGGGAAGTTTGAAAATTAAATAATAAACATTTTCACCATTCATCATTATTAACCCCTTCACGACCTTGGATGTATACATACGCCCAAGTCGTTTGGGGGTTCACGCACCTGGACATATGCATACGTCCTGAGGATTGCGCGAACTCTAAAGCAGAGTACGCGCGATCGGCGTGGGGTGTCAGCTGTATATTACAGCTGAAATCCCGCAGCGTCAGCCCCGACCCACGATCACTCCGGGAGAGAGGGGAGGCGGTTAACCCCTTAATTAGCGCGACCATCGGGTCGCAATAACTAAGAGAGATGCAGGAGGAGATCCGTGCAGCTCCTGCCTTCTGACAGCCAGCACGGAGGGCACAGAATGCCTACCGGGTTGTCAGTGACATCACGATGCCTGGCCGTGCCCTGTGGGCATGGCCTGGCATCGTGACTGACAGTCATAGGAACAGTTGTCATAGGAACCAGTGCACATCAACAAGCTGTGCATTGATTCCTATTGAATGAGAGATCTAAAGATCTCTCATTAAAATCCCCTATGGGGAAAAGTAAAAAAAGTAAAAAAAAGTGAAAAACATGTAAAACACAAACACGAAAAATAAAATAAAAACATGTACACCGCCCTTTTCCCCTTTACAAACGTCAATTGCCCCCAAAAAGATCAAAAATAAATAAAGTACCCCAATTTTTTTTGGGTATTGCCGCATGCGTAACGACCTGCCCTATAAATCTGTCATGTTAATTTACCCGTACGGTGAACGCCGTAAAAAAACAAAACAAAAAAATCACAGAATTTAAATTTTTGTTCATCCCGCAGCACATAAAATGGAATAAAAGTGATCAAAAACCCCTTAAACGCCAACGTTGTACCAATTAAAACGTCAGTTTCATCCCGCAAAAAAAAAGTCCAAAACACAGCTCTGTATACGGAAAAATAAAAAAGTTTATGGCTCTCAGAAGATAGCGATGCATAAATATTCTTTTACACACTAAAAACACTTTTTTTTTTTTTTCAAAGTGTCTCAACATAAAAAAAACTATATAAATTACATATCGCCGTAATCGTATCGACCCACAGAATAAAGCTAACTTATTACGGATACTGCACAGTGAGCGCTGTTAAAAATAAAAATAAAAACACTACTAGGATTGCATTATTTTCCTTCACTCTGCCTTCCAAAAAAACAGATTTAAAACTGATCAAAAAAATCTTGTCCCCCCCAAAGTGATACCAAAAAAAAACGTCAACTCATCCCGCAAAAAACAAGCCTGTATATAGCTCCATACACAGAAAAATAAAAAAGTTTTGGCTCTCAGACTATGGCGATTGCAAAAATGTTTTTCCCTGTTTGAATAAAAGTGTTTTTATTGTATAAAAGCAGTAAAAAATAAAAAGAATATAAAATTTTGGGGGCTGCTGGTAATCGTATCGACTGATGGGGGTTAAAGCTAGCATGTCATATCTAACGGCAGAGTGACCGCTATAAAAAATAAAATAAAAAACACTACCAGGATTGCTGTATTTTGTTCAAAAACGCCTCGCAAAAATCTTAATAAAAAAATGAAAAGATTTTGTATGCACCCCATAATGGTACCAATAAAACATCAATTCACCCTAAAAAACAAGGCCCTACAAACTCTGCACACAGCAAAATAAAAAAGTTTATGACTGTTTAGAATGGACAACAAAAAAACGCAATTTTTTATAGACCTATTTCTATTGTGTAAAAAATAATAAAACATAAAAAACATGTAAAATTTATACCATTGCAATTGTACCGACCCCTCCCATTTTCATGGCCCAATGCTAAAAAAAACGATGGAACACCCGTTGCACCCAAAATGCACAATACACCCCAAAAATGAATCCCTGAGGGGGGGTTGAAATCTAAAATTGGGTGACGTCTGGAAGATTTCACCTGTTCGGGTACTTTGGGGACTTTGAAAATGCGACATGGCCCCACCAAAATCTGCGTTCCAAAACCCAAATAGCGCTCCCTCCCTTGTACGCCCTGCCATACGCCCAACAGCAGTTTACACCAACATGGAGGGTATTGCCGAACTTGGAAGAAATTGCTTATCAAAGTTTTGGGGTTCTTTTTTCCAGGATTCCTTGTAAATATGAAACATTTTAAGCTAAAATTGCAGATTATTGGAAAAAAAAATGTTTTAATTTTCACAGTCTAATGCTAAAAAAAATGTGTGAATCACCTGTGGGGGCTATATACTCACTACTACACCTTAAGGGGTGTAGTTTCCAATATGGGGTCTTTTTAGGGGGTGTTTATTAAGTTTTAGCACCTTAGGGCCTCTTCAAACCTGAAATGGCACCTAAATAAAATTGCATTGAAAATGAGACCCCAGAGTACAGTAGGTGCTCCTCCTATTCTGGGGCTTATGGGTGAGCCAAATAATGCACTAGGGCCACATATGGGATATTTCTAAAAACGGCAGACCTGGGGGAAATGATATTACATTGCATTTACCTAGTAACATTTACCGTATTCCAGTGAATAATGGATAAATATTGAAAATCTGCAAAAATAGTGAAATTTTGAAATTTCACCTCCACTTTACTTTAATTACTGTGAAATACCTAAAGGGTTAACAAACTTCCTAAACACTGTTGTAAATACTTTAAGGGGTCTAGTTTCTTAGATGGAGTCTTAGATGGAGTCATTTATGGGGGTATCTAACATATAGGCCCCTCAAAGCCACGTCAGAACTGGACTGGTCCCTAAAAAAATGTATATTGCAAATTTTCTTGAAAATGTGAGAAATTACTACTAAATTTCTAAGCCCTCTATTGTCATAAAAAAAGGACATTTAAAAAATGATGCCAACCTATAGTGGACATATGGTAGATGCTAGTTATAACCTATTTTGTGGTGAATAATAATCTGTCTTGTACGCAGAAATTTTGGAACTTTCAAATTCACCGATTTTTCTAAATTTTCATGAAATTTTGATATTTTTCACAAAAAAACAAGGATTGTAGGGATAAAATTTTCTTACTAACTTAAAGCACAATTGTCCGAGAAAACAATCTCAAAAATCACATGGATAGGTAAAAGTGTCAAAAAGTTATTCTCACAAAAAAGTGACTCATGTCAATTTCAAAAATAGGGCTGGGTCAGGAAGGCCAAAACTGGCTGGGCCCCTTAAGGGTTTAAAGATTCGGGAAACCGTTTTTGTCTTAGTTTGCTCATTTAGTGATCCATTTTTTTTACAGCTCATCTCCAAGGGATACGACCAGGGTGAGAGCTTCTCACCCTTTGGCGCACATGCCCCAGACATCACCTCTCCTCTCAGTCAGCTACTGATTGTTCAAACCACAGGTGCGTCATTCAAACTCCTTCCTCTTACTCCTTAGTAATTAGTCAAACATGCAAAAAAAATAAAAAAAAGAAAATCTCAATCAGGTATGGGGCATTGATAAAAGAAATAAAACCACAGGTTTGGTTTCCTCAGGGACTTGAACTGAAGACCCTTGTGCCTGGAAGCAAAAGTTTTTGCCTCTGAGCTACAAATGTACCCTACTTACAGTTCTAATACATAAACAGACCTTTCTTTGACTAGAGAGAGGAAAGGCCTGGTGATGTCATCCTGCTGGGTCACATGATATGCAATTCAGACAAATCACACACGCGCCTTCTGAGCACACAGAGCTGAAGTAACAATAGATCATACAACATAGATAGATACGACCTTAAGTTGCTTTCTCAGAAATTCTATTTTCCCTATTTTCCCTATTTTCATTAGGCATCGAGCAGCTTTATCGCCGCTGCTCTTTCTGTGTATCATGGTCTGCCTATACTCCCCTGATGAACCCTGAGATGAGGAACAGGGGGAAACGCGTTGGGAAAATAGGATTTCTGAGAAAGCACCTTAAGGTCGTATCTATCTATGTTGTATGATCTATTGTTACTTGACCTAAGAGTTATATTTCTTGTGGGAAATAGGATTGTTGAGAAATCAACTTATGGTCGTATTTATCTTTGATATATGATCTATTGTCATTTGACCTGAGATATATATTCAGTGCCTCTTTCAGTGGTGGTGTGTTGTGTGGTCTAGTCCCTTTGATTAATACCTTAGTGACATACACTCTGTGGTTCTCATTTATGTGGATAATATCTATTAAAACCCTATTCAGGGATATGAGAGGAAATAAATAGGTTAGTCTAGGTGGGGCCGACCTTTTCGGGACGACTACCCTACCAGCATTAGGTTTAGTATAGGGTGTTTGAAGGGACAGCGATCTACACCACCTATAGTATGTATTGACAACGGTGATTTATGCTGCTTAGGAAGATTTTAAGTGGTTTATGATTTTATAAGGATCTAATAAAGGTTATATTAGATTTAGAGTTGGTAGTTTACCCTGCAGTGATATTTTGACTTCCAGACTCTTGTTCAATATTTAAAAGTAGCTGTTTTCAGTGATTTTTTCACACAGAGCTGAAGAGCTGGATGCAGGAGGTATGAAATGAGATTGTGGCAAAACCCCTTTAATAATTTGGCCAGTATTTTATTGTCTTTTGCATGGTTTGGGGCTCTGTCCGCAGTTTGCGGATTCGCCCGTCCCTCTTAACCATTGCAATGCACCTCATCTGTCCTAAAACCAGGCGGAAGATTAAGCCTGTTCTAAGTTTTTCAGAATGTCAATGTAAAAAAACGTGCGGCTGAAAATCCGTTCAGTGTAGACTACTGAGCAGAAGTCTATGTGTATGGTTGCTTGTCAGTTTTCAGATGGTTTTCGCATTTGAAAACCATCTGAAAATCTGCTTAAAACCTGACCGTGTGAACGGACCCTTACAGTTGCACACTCCATTACTTGTTCTCTTTATTCGGACATCCTTTATTTTACCATCATAATCTGATTAAAAATGATCAGCAACAGACGTAAGAGTTCTCCCATTTTTGTATCATGTTTGGCCAAAGAAATGAAAGATGATGCTGAACCCTTTCTCGTATCTGGATATTTTTGACTCTATATTTCATATATTACATTTTTTCCTTTCACTTTCACTATTGTGTATTTCAAGTTTCTTTTTCTTTATATGTTTTTTCACTTGCCACATTTTAGCATTTTGTATTTATTGCACTTATTAGGCTTGGTAACCTTTTATATTGATACACGATTACTCCCATGACATTATTTTTACTTTACATTCATATATCACTGTTTTATCCGTGTTCTATAAATACATATGCTTTGCATATACATCTTATCGTAATTGGAGTCACTGTATTCACTGTATTCATTTATCATCACTTAGAGAGACATGTATGATCGGTTTTTCACCCTTTTCTGGTATAAAATGCACCAAAGTGAGCAGTCTACGATGTCTGATGCTCCAAACGAATGTGTTATGTGCATTGTTAGTAAGACCTAACACTTTTTCATGTGCCTAACGTGGGGGCGTTCTGGCGGCATGGCGCATCACACATAATATTAAACATATATGAATGTGATTCAGCAAAACTAAGCGCATTACTGCTTGAACAGGCAGATCTATTTCAAAGTGGAGTTAGATTTGCTGTTAGGGAAAAAATGTCCATTATTTCTCAACTTACACAAGTACAATAATAAAAAGTTATTTATGATAATTATCAAACTATATAAAATGAAATTATTTAAATGTATTTAAAAAGTTATAATATAAAATTAATATAAAAATATGTAATATCACAAAAATATAAAAATATCTCTGATAAAATGTATTTAAAATTAATAGAATCTAAAACTAATTTTATATTAAATAACCCACTTATTATGTTCAAATTTTTTAATTTTTCATTTTTACTACATTAAATTTGAAATGTATTTTTGCTGCTCTCACCCTTTATTCCACCAAGCAAGATCAGTACCATTGTTTCTATTCACTGACATGCTATTCTAATGACTTTTGTTTTATTTTCAGCCTATCTGCAGCCTTCATACATGTTTGGCGCATTACTAATGCACCTAAATTCCATAATGAACCAAACACACAGGCGAGGCGCGATGAACTTTAGACACCATTGCCTCATTGGAGGGG
Organism: Phyllomedusa bahiana; assembly: GCA_025379985.1. Lineage (NCBI taxonomy): Eukaryota > Metazoa > Chordata > Amphibia > Anura > Hylidae > Phyllomedusa > Phyllomedusa bahiana. The sequence continues at coordinate 5,080 of JAODAL010027566.1, read as the reverse complement.
GTTACCTATACCAGCATTCCAGGAGCATCCACACACAGGAGCAAGGCCACATTCACCCCCATGTGTGCCCAGCACAAGGCCAACCTAAAGTAAATAGACACATCTTGCTGCCTGTAACCATATACGTATTTGTACCTCTGACCAATATCTGTATAGTTATACCCCTATGTATGTATTGTTTGTCTAGTTCGCTCACAAGGCGATTAAATCTTTAAACTTTAATCCTGAGTGGGTCTGTTGTCTTGATCATCGATCTCACGTGTCCGTTTTGCTCGGTCTCTAAAATATCACTACCCAAGGCAGGTTTTGGGCTGTTATAAGTCTGTAACGGACCGGGCTTATAGCCAACAAGGAACTGGTGGCAGTCTACCGGGCTGGCAGAGTTCTGCTTCCTCAGTGCGGGAAAACAGATCTCTTCCAGCCGTTGACGGTTGTGGGTGAGTGGGGTATCCTCTTTCACTCCCTGGGTCTTCCTGTGCCTGTGTGGACAGGGGTTAACTGTGAAACCATATCAGGCTGACCTTGCGTGCCCCAAGGGAGAGCGCAACATCACGATACACCCCAAGTCAGGCCGTTGACCCCCTAGTGGGCACGAGTTTTTCCTGACAGGTGAACGCACAAAATACACTTTCATACATTCAGGCGTATTTGACACTGAAAAATAGATGCGAAAATGCACTTCAATCCGCCTAGTTCCATACAAGTCTCCCTTCATTTTTTACATCTGCAGACACTGTAATTTGCTAATCTTTTGCACGTGCCTTTTCCTCTTTTTGTTACATCAATAGCCATTTTTATTAAAGGTATTTCATATCTGCCTTTATGTATTTCTGCATTCCTTTAATCTCTTCATATCATAATTTACTATGTGCATTTGTATCTTTTTTCTTCATATATTGGTGAGGTCATACATATTTTATTTTTATATATGCATACATATTTTTGTATGCATACTTATGTGTTGCGCTGTTTTATATGTACACAATTAATGTAGAACTATGTGTGCAGATAGTAGTTGCTGCACTACGCCCATCATTTACATCAAAAGCCATTTTTACAGAGGGCATGTTTCGGACATTTCTATTTATTCCAGGAACTTTATATATTTCTGCTTACTGTTTGCAATGGCATCTGTGTGGGTAATTTCTTGGTTGATTTGAATATATTTGTATTTTTTTAAACAGATGTACTCCATGTAATATTCCGAGCAAGCGCTATATACTTGGATAAAATACTTTTTTTACGCTGTGACCCTTTGCTTACATCGTGGACATCATACTGATGGGATGTTCTATTACCACAGAAATAATGGGCACATGCATTCTGGCTCTGTTTACACATCGCTGATTTTAATACATTTAGATTTATTTGTATATTTTTATTGTGATATATCTTATGTAACGTTGCACGCATACAGAATTGGATACTTGCCGTTTTTTATGCCGTCACTCTACGCTTAATTGCCATATTGATGGGACATCTCATCATCACAGAGTTAATGGGCACACGCGTCCTGGCTTTGTTTACAAACAGCAGTCAACACTTCTTTCCAATGTGTACAAATTTTAAGGTAAACCTTAATATTACTGCTGATTCTAATCAGAATTTTGATATATATCTGTATTAATTAGATTACACTTTTTACCCCTGAAGAATCCTGAATAAAACAACTCGTTTTGGGTAACTTTGTTCACCTTTTGGCTATTTTTGATACTTTACAGCTTTTCTGCAAGTTTCCTTGTATCCTTCACTTTTATATATTTATAGAACTTTTGCATCTTCTATAATAATTGTTATTTGTGTTTATCTTTTTTTCAACATAGATTTTTATTGAAAATTTTTCAGAATACAGAAAAATAGAAGCATCACAATAACACACATAATAAAACAAGAAAATCTAAGGTAAAAAATTACAATTTTGTTTTCATCTGAACACACATTCCACATTATCTTGGCGTGTACAAAATATTCTGCTAAAGAACATATAAATGTGCAAATTAAAAGATAAGAAATATATTATACTTAAGGAACATTGAAATAAAATTGTATAATTCTACATATGGAATCCACTTTTAAAGATCACACCTGAAAGTCAGGTGGGAGAGAGTTGCAGTACCAATCTTAATCCAAAAATAGGCCGTTTTTGTCCACATTTAAAAAAAAAATATGTGGGTTGCCCATTCTACCTGCTGTTTGTTACTCCATTGTGTATTTAAATTGAAGGAGATTTTAAATTTCTGTAGTGGAGAGTAGCTAGCAACTTTTCCAATTTCTAGCTATATGGGAACAAGCTAATGTCAGTATTTGGGCTATCAAAAAACCAATTCACCGTTGGTAGACTGTTTAGGGATAAAGAAAGGAGGGCTACTTTGTTATTTTGGCTTATCACTAGCCATAATTGTGCATTGCTGGGTAGGTGAACTTTTACCGGAATGCTTACTATGGCTTTGTCTCTGTAACTTTGTCTCTGTTTACCCATTTTCGGCACCTTTTACACGGTTTTAATTATTTGTTTTTCTACTATTATTATATAATAAAGAGTATATATATTTAGCTCGCTCTTTTTTAGCACATTATATTTTGTATTTCTGCATGCTAAATAGGCTATTTTATGCACAAGCACCTGTCACCTCTATGGCTTCCAATCTGTTACCTAAACTGTGTTATGTGTAACCATTTCCAAGACCTCTTCTTTGTAATACAACTAGCAGCTGACTGTCTAATGTCAATTGTCCAACACAATGTAAAGAAGTCTGTTATATAATGTTATATAATGAAGTCTAGTTGTTAGATGTTTCGGGAAATATGTTTGATAAAATGTTTTAAGTTTTTTCTTATGAAGTCCACTGTATAGTCATCAGACTCTTGGTGTGCATATCCTAAGTACACTTAACAAGTTTCTTTGTACCGTTAGACATATCTATATTGACACCTCTTTTGTGCTACACCTTTATATAGTAAAGCCTTAAACTTTAAAGAAGTTTTCTCACTGCAATTATTAGCTTTCAGAATGTAGGGACAGTTAAATGAAGACTACTTTTTCTAAACACATTTCTTTTGATATTGCCCTGGTCAAAACATTAGAGAGATGTTATCTGCTCTAAGTGCACACAAGTGTCTCTTGGTTGCCATCCAAATCTCCTTTCCTAATTAGACAGAGAGCAGGGAGTGAGGTCACCATGGTTGGAGGAGCAAAGTCTTTATTTCTAACAAGATTAGATAAATTACCTTTGATAAGCACTTGTTTTCACACTTGGGAGGTCTGTAGTGCTGTTTACTAACAGATTAAATCTCCTTCACTTATATCACTCTAATGGCTCATCTAGTTATAGAGGAGCTAAATATGCTAATCACTGCTGTAGAACCACCCACAACCTTGCCAGGCAGTGTGAGTATGAAACTGCCTGTTGGTCTGTGAAACAGCATGGTAAGAAAACCCCTCTAATAGTTTTGCCTCACTCCCTAAATATTCCTAAGCATCATTTGAAAAGTGGTGACAGCACTGTTGTGGACTGCTTGGAGTATATGTTATGCTCAGTTTGCTGCCAGTTAATGGGATTGTCCACTATAAAATTAAAAACTAAAAATGGGACACAGGACATTAAAAAGGATACATACTCCTCTTTGCACTAACCGCCATACCAGTCCTGCAGCTGTTAATGATGTCCTGCTCTGTCTGTTGTTATCTGGCTTCTATGAGTGGCACATGACCTATGCAGGTAACACTGGACAACAAAGATTTTTCTTCCGGAACACTTTTGGGTGTATCTTATGAAATTTGAGATGCTGATCATGAAAATCACCTTGAAATTTTTGTGTCACGTACCTTTTTTTCTGAAATCTTCTGTTGGAACATTATTTTCTTCATATTTTCAATCTGTCCATGTATGATCCACAATATATGTGCTGTTATATAATTTATAGGCAAGCAAAGACATGAAAATTCCTTTCATTCCATTGAAGTTGCAAAACTACAGTGGAATTGTTACAGACAAGGCGCACCTAGACATGTCTGGACGCTGCCTGCAGAGGCTGCAAAATCTGATTGCAAAGATTCTGCAAGTTATTTTAAATCTAAGCAGCTATAAAAAAATATACTTTATGATTAAATAAGCTTTTTAAAAGTCGCATCAGTGTCAGAGCAGTCCCGAACCCTTTTTTGTTTTAAATTTTGAGAGTAAACACTTAAGCCTCAAATGCACTATGACAGCTCTCACAGAAACCCCATGAGCTGTACTTTGAACCAAGATTTATGACCAACAAAAAACCTGGCCCTAACATCTGTTTTGGCCCAAAAAATGTGGTTTTATCTTAAGGTGGGTGGAAAATTCCATAAGTCAATGCCTTTTTTTTCCCCCCAAAGATATGCCGGAAAAAAAAAGGGGTCATGTACCCACTGTTTTCTACTTCCCCAACCAAGTCCCCCTGGGTTTTCTCCCAAGAATAAAAAACTATTGAATTCCAAAAAACTGCCTTCAGCTTATGGACCAGTACCTAGAAAACCCTTCCAGTACCAAAGTCACCGTAGACAGGAACCTAGAGGGGTCAGCCGAAGAAGATTTGCATTCCATGGGGCCCCAAATGGGGAAAAAAAATGCTATTAGATTTTGAGCCCTGTATGTTTTTTGACCTCATCTTGGTAACCAGCTAGAACTGAAAAGATTGGCCAGGACTTATGTTTTTTGAAATTTTTAAAAAGCGAGTTTTTGGCTTCAAGGTTCAGGGTGCATTTTCGTCCCCCGTTTTTTTAAAAAAATTTCTTGTTTTTTGAACCTGCCAAGATACTTTTTAAAAATTTTTTGAACAACCTGTGCTTCTGTACCTCCACTTCATATAAACCCTTTGGGTTTTTTGAAAAAAAATTTTTGAAACAAAAACAAGGAAGCGAAGGTTTTTTTTTTGTTTATTTTAGAAAAAAATTTTTTCCCAAAAAAACCTATCCAAGATTTTAAGGAAGGCATTTTTGTTAGTCCACAAATCCGGCACATCATAAGTGACAAATACTTCAAAGAACTGCTAGTGGGACCTGAGAAAATTGCTGGGAAATCAAGAATGTTTGCCAGAATTTTCTTGGCAACTA
>JAODAL010027565.1:0-54729 GCA_025379985.1 Phyllomedusa bahiana | reverse complement strand
GTTTTGGGGCGGGAAAGGTTCTTGTGGAGTTTTGGGAGTGAGTGGAAAATAGGAATAACCGGACATTTCACAAATAGGTAATCATATTCTCTCTGGACTAAAAATTCCAATTAAGTCCTTCATCTAGAATATTTATCAGATCTTTGGAAAACATCTTAGTAGGATCGGGAGTAAGTATCTGATATGTGGCCCTATTGTCCAAAAGAAGATTATTCAAAATGATATAAAGACTAGTGTTCAAAAGAACAACTGACCCTCCCTTATCTGCTCTCCGAATAGTTAGATCTTTGTTAGCTAAGAGATTTTTAAGAATTTTCTTCTCTTCTGTATTGCTCATATTAGATCTAGTATAAACATTACAATGGAGCTCAATAAGTTCCTTCTGAACTAGGTCTTGAAATTTATCTAACGCAGCTGAGCGAGACACAAGAGGAAAAAAATCTCTATTTTTTGTATTAAACTGAACACTACTCTCAATGCGTTGTATTGATGCCTCGTCCAGATCATTAAGCATTTTAACACATAAACATTCCTGACAAGAAGCATTATTATTAACAACAACATTGCCCACACTCTCATCTTGGGAAACAACCTCCGGTTCCGAAGACTGCAGGCAGTCACTTTCCTCTTCTATGTTTTGAAAATGCTTTTTCACGGTTAAATTTCTCGCAAAATTATTAACATCTTTAATTGTTTGGTATAGATCAAAATTATGATCAGGTGCATAGCCCAGACCTTTAGACAGTTGTTGCTACAGAATGGATGTAAATTTGTTTCGAGGAAAGCACCCACTCTGCATTCCATTCTTGCACCTAGCCTAGTCAAAACGAATAGAAAACAGAAGACTTGGCTTAATATAGAAGGTTTCTTCCGTTGTGGCCTGTCTAGATGTTCATGCTGTAAGTATGCAGAACAAACTAAAAAAATCCAAGGTCTACTAGATGGCAGTACATTTAATATTAAACAATTTTTGAATTGCGAATCCAGCAATGTAGTTTATTGCATTGAATGTGTAACATGTAACTTGAGATATGTTGGATGCACTACTAGACGCCTGAAAGACAGAGTGCGAGAACATGTATATGGTGCGTCTTGTGCAGACACAAGAAATGTTTCCAACGTATCTAAACATTTTTATTATACACATCATGGAAATGTATCGAATTTAAAAGTTTTTTGTATTGAATCTGTTTCTATTGGAACCAGAGGGGGGCGATCACAAAAGATCATTATTAAATAGAGAAGGCTATTGGATTCTTATGTTGAACACTGCCAACCCCTCTGGTCTCAATTATAGAACAGATCTCATTTTAAATTATTGATGTGATGATTTGTCTGTTTCCTTTTTTTTTTCCCAACTCCCCCCTTTTTTGAGTGGGTGTTTCCTATAAAAGGAAGTAGGAATTTGACAAATGTTGTTATGACTAAGAATCGCTAGATTCGAAACGCGTCAACAAGACCAAGATGCAGGTTTACACTTGTTTTTATCCTGTGGCGTTCACTGTCTAAGATGTCTTTTTTGATACTTAAATAAATTGTTATTTTTTTTTATTCTCTAAATTTGGCTGCCTTCTGATCTTCCCTTTTTGAGGCTGGTTCAATATATGTTTTTTCTATTGCTTCTGTATTGACACTACCCCATCGTCTTCCTCCTCGTCCAGTGATGAAGCGCTCACAAGCAAATTCTGCGGAAAAGACCACGATGGATCCGCAATGTCGTTATCATCATCATCATCATCATCATCAACACAGGTGACTTGGTCGCCCTGACTTTCTGCATTCAGGAGCTGCGGGCTACAAGCAAGAGGCACTGCAAGGCGTTGCCGACCGCCCAGGATTTTTGCCGATTGACCGGCTTCCTTCTCCTCCTCTGATGGCATCAGTAACTGGGCGTTAGAGCAGACAAAATCATCCTCTTTGGCCTCTTGATCTTTTAACATGCCTTCTGACCCCAACCGCATTTTTTTCATCAAAGAGGTCTTCAGAAAATGGATTATCCACAGTGGTGGGTACACGAATTGACATTTGGGCTGCCTTCGCTTCATGTTGGACGGATGATGATGATGCTGATGACGACATTCGTGGCCGGGACTGGGAGGACGAGGAGGTAAGACTGCTGGATGCAGGTTGCATTAACCACTGAAGAACAGATTGGCGATGCTGTTCGTTACTGAGATTCACAGGGCCCTGACCCAGCGATGAAAGGCCTGACGGTCCTGCAACCGACGATCCGCTGGCATGCGTGTTGTCGCCAGCACTTCTCTCGTACCTCTACCTCCATGTCCTTCCCCCCTCTTTGCTCGCGTACTACCTGCATTTCGCTCCATGTTCACAAAGATAAAAATTTGCGAGGGTATGGAAGAGTTTTCGAAAGTCTCTTATTAAAAGACGGCAAATCACAGCTATTCTCAAATCCCTCAAGTCAAAACAAAATTGCTATATTTAAGTTTTAGTGCAAGGTGCCTCTATCAACAAAGCTGGACTGCGCCAAAATGAAAAAACACCTATCTGAAAGGTATACTGATAATAAAAGTAGAGTTTGGCACCTAACAAATACACCTGCGGTGACTACAAAATTGCTGTATTCAAATTTAAATGCAAGGTGCCTCTATCAACAAAGCTGGACTGCCCAAATTGGAAAAACACCTATAATAAATGTATACGGATAATAAACGGTATTTTTGCACCTAAAAATACACCTGCGATGACGACAAAATTGCTGTATTCAAATTTAAGTGCAAGGTGCCTCTATCAACAAAGCTGGACTGCGCCAAAATGAAAAACACCTATCTGAAAGGTATACGGATAATTTAAGTGGCGTTTGGCACCTCACAAGTACATCTGCGGTGACTACAAAGTTGCTGTATTCAAATTTAAGTGCAAGGTGCCTCTATCAACAAAAGCTGGCCTGCCCAAAAGTGAAAAAACACCTATCTGAAATGTATATGGATAATAAACGCTATATTTAGCTAAAAATACACCTGCCGTGACTACAAAATTGCTGTATTCAAATTTAAGTGCAAGGTGCCTCTATCAACAAAGCTGGCCTGCCCAAAAGTGGAAAGACACCTATCTGAAATGAACACGGAAAATAAACACTATCTTTTGCACCTAAAAATACACCTGCGGTGACGACAAAATTGCTCTATTCAAATTTAAGTGCAAGGTGCCTCTAACAACAAAGCTGGACTGCGCCAAAATGAAAAAAACACCTATCTAAACGGATACGATAATAAAAGTGGAGTTTGGCACCTAAAAAAATACACCTGCCGTGACTACAAAATTGCTGTATTCAAATTTAAGTGCAAGGTGACTCTATCAACAAAGCTGGCCTGCCCAAAAGTGAAAAAACACCTATCTGAAATGTATAGGGATAATAAACGGTATTTTTTGCTTCTAAAAATACACCTGCGGTGACGACAAAATTGCTGTATTCAAATTTAAGTGCAAGGTGCCTCTATCAACAAAGCTGGCCTGCTCCAAAATGAAAAAAACACCTATTTTGAAAGGTAAACGGATAATAAAATGGAGTTTGGCACCTAACAAATACACCTGCAGTACTAGAAAAGATCTGAAATCCTAATATAAGTGCAGGCTGCCCAACATACAAGTAATAATTCAACAGAAAACTGTTAATAAAAGCCATTGCAATGCAATGTCTAAACAAAGTCCGGGCTGCACAATATCCAGTATCCTTTAAAGAGCTTCTCTGTGCCCCCCCCCCCCCCCCCTCCCTCCCTGTAACTTTACAGGGCTAGATGCTCCTTTAAAATTCTCAGCCTAACTACCTAAAATCAGCAAATCTCTAATCTACCTAAGTTCTAATGTTCACAGCTAAATGCATAGCTGTCTGTGTAAACAAATAGAACAATTTCACTGATGTGTTTGCTCAGCTGTTTGGACTGATACCGATCGCATGTCCTACTACTATGAGACACTAACACACACTGATCATGAACAGGAAGGGCTGTTCTATGTAAAATGAGGTCATTGATTTTTTTTAGCCCAAACGCAACCATACACATCCCAGTCATGACGTCGCACACACAGCTCACCCTGCTCAATTCTCTAAGCTGATTTGCTGGCCGCCAAAATGACAGGAAGCGCTGAAAATGGCTCAATATTAATAGATTATGCACAGATTTTCACCTAAATTATCGCGTGATCGAAAAAATCCGATTATCATAAAAACCGTGCCGATTTCAACGTTGTCGATAATAATCGCTCAACACTAGTGAATATAACAAATTTGATTTTTTTACAATAATCTGCAATTTCAGCTGAAAATGTTTAACTTTTACAAGGAATTCTGGAAAAATTGTACCCCAAAAATTATTATGCAATTTCTTTCAAGTTTGGCAATAACCTATATGTGGTTGAAAACTGCTGTTTGGGCGCATGGCAGGGCGTACAAGGGAGAGAGCGCTATTTGGCTTTTCGAGCACAGATTTTGGTGGATGCCATGTCTCATTCTAAAGCCCCCAAAGTACCAGAACAAGTAAAACCTTCCAGAAGTCACCACATTTGGGATTCAGCACCCTTTAGGGATATCATCTAGGGGTGTTCTGTGCATTTTGGGAACCCTAGTGTTCCACAGTTTTTTAGGGCCATGAAAATAAAATAATAATCTGCAGATTCACCATTGTTTTTTTGGATTTCATTTTTACAGCATTCACTGTTAACTTTACTATGCGGTTCAGTTCAACTACAATGATATTCAGGAAAAGCAAATGAAATCCAGCATTGTAGAATCAATGAAAAAATTATAAAAAATGTTATGGGGAAAAAAAAAAGAAAGGGGTTTGTAAAAATTGCGTTTTTATGTTGTCATAGTCTGTCAGCCATAACTTTTTTATTTTTCTGCATATGAAGCTGATTAAGGGCTTGTTTTTTACAGGATGAGTTTATGTTTTTATTGCTGCAATATGGGCTTCATATGATGCTTTTTACCAGGTTTTATTTGGAGGCAGAATGAAGAAAATACAGCAATCCTGGTAGTTTTTTTTAAATTTTTTACAGAGATCACGTGTTTTTTTTTTTTCCTTTTTTTTTTTTCTGGTTAATTGACGTGTGGGTTTTACGCCAAAAGGATGATTACGATACAGTTGCGATACCTAGTTTGTATATTTTTTTTGTATGTTTTACTTTCTTTTACACAATAAAGCACTTTTATTTAGAAAAGAATACAAGTTTTTGTATGACCATAGTCTGAGAGCCCTAACTTTTTCTGTGTACAGAGCTGTATATTGGCTTGTTTTTCCTGGATTAATTTGATGTTTTTATTGGTATCACAATTAGTGTTGAGCGATTACGTTGGCTATCGACATCGATCGATAGTCGATAGTCGGCCACCATCGATAAGGTTTTTGATAGTCGATAGTCGATTCATTCGATTGACATTCAAGTCTATGGGAGACGCAAACAACACCTTTTCATTCTTACCCAAACAGGGCTGGAGAAGCTGGAATTAACAGCACTAACAGTCAAATGGTACCGGCTACATTTAGGCACAACACTTAGGTATAAAAAGCCACAGAAAAAAAGTTCACACACGATTCACTATCCCTGTCTTGTACCACAGCCTGACCTTAAACTGCATCAAACAAAAATTTAAAAGTGCAAAAGGCAGTATGAAAATGACCATCATTTACTGAACGGGACATTGAATATCCCTGTCCTGGAACGCAGCATGAGCCCCAAAACTGCATGATCCCCACATTAATAAGTGCCGGGAAAAAGGAGTCTTTAACCACCATTTTAGTTGCGATGGACATTGACTTACCTGTCCTGGGCACAGCGTGAGCCCTCAAACTTGCATGACCCCACATTTAAAAAGTGCCGGAAAAGGAGTCTTTCCAACCACCATTTTAGTTTCACTGGCATTGACTTTCCTGTCCTGGGGCCACAGCATGAGCCCCAAACTGCATAACATCAGAATTTAAAAAGAAGCGGAAATAGGGTCTTTCAAACCACCATTTTGTTTCATGGACATGTGACTATACCTGTCCTGGGCAGAGCATGAGCCCAAACTGCATGACCCCCACATTTAAAAAGTGCCAGGATAAAGGAGTCTTTCAACCACCATTTTAGTTTCACTGGACATTGACTATACCTGTCCTGGGCCATCAGCATGAGCCAAACCTGCATACCCCCAGATTTAATAAAGTGCCGGAAAAAGGAGTCTTTCAACCACCATTTTAGTTTCACTGGACTCTGCTATACCGGCCTGGGCCACAGCATGAAGCCCCAAACCTGCAGTGACCCCCAGATTTAAAAAGTGCCGGAAAAAGGAGTCTTTAACCACCATTTTAGTATCACTGGACATTGACTATTCCTGTCTGGGCCAGAGCTGAGCCCCTAAACTGCATGACCCTCACATTTTAAAAAAGTGGCGGAAAAAGGAGTCTTTCAACCACCCATTGTTTGTTTTCACTGGACATTGACTATACCTGTCCTGGGCCACAGCGTGACCAAACCTGCATGAGCCCCACATTGTAAAATGTGCGGAAAAATGGGTCTTTCAACACCATTTTTAGTTGCACTGGACATTGACTATACTGGCCTGGGCCGAGCATTGAGCGCCAAACCTGGCATGACCCCCATCATTTAAAAGGGCCGGAAAATGGAGTCTTTAACCACCAATTGTAGTTTCATGGACATTGCTATACCTGTCCTGGGCCACAGCATGAGCCCAACCTGCATAACCCCCAGATTTAAAAGTGCCGGACAAAAAAATGAGTCTTTCAACCACCATTTTAGTTTCACCTGGACCATTGACTATACCTGTCGCTGGCAGAGCATGAGCCCCAATAACCTGCATGACCCCCACATTTAAAAAGTGCGGAATGAGTCTTCTCAACCACCATTTTAGTTTCATGGAATGGATATACCTGTCCTGGGCTACAGCATGAGCCCAAAACCTGCATGACCCCACATTTAAAAATGCCGGAAAAAGAGTCTTTCAACCCATTTTAGTTTCACTGGACCATGACTATACCTGTCGCTGGGCCCCAGCATGAGCCCCAAACCTGCATGACCCACATTTAAAAGTGCCGAAAAAAGGCGTCTTTCAACACCTTTTAGTTCATGGATTTGACTATACCTTGTCTGGGCCACAGCATGAGCCCCAAAACCTGATGACCCCACATTAAAAAAAGTGCCGGAAAAAGGAGTCTTTCAAACCTCATTTTTGTTCATGGACATTGACTATACCTGTCCGTGCCAGAGCATGAGCCCCAACCCCTACAGACCCCACATTTTAAAAAAGTGCCGGATAAAAGGGTCTTCAACCACCATTTTAGTTTCACTGGACATTGACTATACCTGTCCTGGGCCACAGCATGAGCCCCAAAACCTGCATAACCCCCAGATTTAAAAAGTGACGGGAAAAGGAGTCTTTCAACCACCATTTTTTGTTGAACTGGACATTGACTATACTGTCCTGGGCCACAGCATGTGCCCCAAACCTGCATGACCCCCACATTTAAAAAGTGCCGGACAAATGAGTCTTTCAACCACCTGTTAGTTTCACTGGACATTGACTATTACTGTCTGGGCAGAGCAATGAGCCCCCAAACCTGCAGTGACCCCCGCATGTAAAAAGGTGCCTGGAAATAGGAGTCTTTCAACCACCATTTTAGTTTCATGGACATGACTATACCTGTCCTGGGCCACAGACATGACCCAGGGCCGGTGTTAAGTGGGTGCGGTGAGAGCAGGGCTGGGCGTCTGTCATCTATTTACACGCAGGTTAAAATGCCCTGATGACGCAGAACGAAAACTTTTCTCGTGTGAGCAGAGGGCGGAAGCGGAGTGTGACAACTCAGCTTACCTCTGTCACAGTCAATACTAGGTAGCGCTTGCCTCCGTCTGAGTGTGGACCAATTGAGCTTCACTTGGAAAATAGTGGTGGTTAAGCTCCTGTTACACCCAGGTGCCTTTTCTTGCTGCTTTTCTCCTTTACTCAATGTGCTGGAGGGATGGTCTCTGTACTTTGTTCGCTGTCCATGCTCAATCATGTCTTTTGAATAACTACTCTGGGTCAAGTTTTCTGTACCCTCCCTTGTACAATTCAGAGGAATTTTTTTAACAGCTATTTTGTACATGCACGTTTTTTTAGTATCTTTAATTCAGAAAAAACAATTTTTAAAATAGGAGGGAATTCACCATGTCTTTGTTTCTCTTTTTTAATTGTATAAATGGGTTGTCTCAATAAGGGGATGATAGTATGTTAAAGATTTGCAAAAAACAAGTCATTTTGCTATATGTGCTTTTCCCATTTAACAGTGTCCACCATATTCCTGTTTTGCAGACATCACCCTTGAGCCACTCTTGACCATTGTGAAGAACAAAGTCTGTTAGAAACAACATTTTTTTAGAATAGGACTGTAGTATAGCTGCATGTCACAGCAAAAATGCTCAAAAATTCAAGCATGGACCCTTGGCACTTTGGAAAATTGTGAAGAACAAATGTCTTGTTAGAAACACATTTTTTTAGAATAGGACCTGTTGTAAAGCTGCATGCACAGCAAAATGGCCCCAAAAAAATAAACATGACCCATGAGACCCACTTTTGACAAGTGGGAAAGAACAAATGTCTTTTTAGAAATTTTTTTTTTAGAATAGGACCTGTAGGATTGGCTGCATATTCAAACAACTCTGACCCACAAAATTATAAAAATGACTTCTCAGGCCACTGTTAAAAAGTTGTGAAGGAGAAATGCCATCTTAGAAGCCCTTTTCTGTTCCAAAGGGACCCAGATTATTGCTGTATCTACAGCAACATGACCCCAAAAAATTTATCTAACATGACTTCTAGCACTGTTAGAACTTATGAGGGGAGAATCCATTAGAAGCCACCTTTCTGTTCCAAAGGACCTTGATTATAGTTTATCATCACAGCAACATGACCCAAAAAATTATAAATATGGATTTCAGCCACTGTTAAAAATGGTGAAGAGAAATGCACTTAAAGCCACATTTCTGTTCCAAAAGGACCATGATTATTGCTGTATCTACAGCAAACATGACCCCAAAAAAATTATAAATATGACTTCTCAGCCATGTTTAAAAATTGTGAGGCACATGACCCAAAATCATTGACAATGTGTATATTCTAAAGTTGAAGTGAGTAAAGGGAATATGGTTTTGTCATGAACTTGGTGTCTTTTAGTCTCCTCACGCAAAACAGCAAATGAATGTTGGGAATTGAGAATATAAATTGCAGTAAGATATGATCATTTTAAAAAAATAAGTTTTTCAAGAGGGACATTTCTGGTTTGGAGAGGAATGTGAGTAGGACCGGCAAACTAATCGGAGACCTCGGCAATTGGGCCCAATCATCAATAAGAGATCCATGCTGTTTCATCTTTGATGAAATCGTAAACGATCAATTATCTGTGGAAAGCGGATGCGTTTGTGTAATGACTCCTCCAGCTGTGTGAAGGTCCGCTCAGATATGACGCTGGCTGCCTGGGCAGACAACACCTCTTGGCGTGGCGAGCCATCTCGGGCCCTTCGTCCATTTTGGATACCCAGAAAGTCTATTGGGTCCGGACACATACAAAAACATCGGTGTTGAGAGCAGATAGTCGTGCACCATGATCTTAAGCTGGTCTTGGGTGTTGTTTGTGTGGCCTGATTGCATGCCGTTGGTGAGGTGGTAAATAAAGATTGCCAGAGGTTCACCCATTAGGCTTCTGCCACCTGGCCTGCTGTGCGCTGCTGCCGCTCGGCTACTGGCACTCTACTGCTGTCACGTCGCTGGCGTTGTTCCACCGTGACATTTGGGGAACGTGAAGCAGACGCAACAGATGTCTCCAGTTGATCAATCAGCAAGGTCTCCATTTCCTGCATTTTACTCTCTATTTGGGTGGGTGGAAGGAAAGTGCTGATTTTTGTTTTGTACCGGGATCCAGGAGGGTGGCACCCAGTAACTGTTGTTCATTTTGAGGGCCCTTAATGCGAGGATCATGTTGGAGGAAATGGAGCATCCAAGCACTCATGTGAGAGATGGAGCCTTGATTTCCCAAGCCTCTGGGTCGAGGGGCACTAGCAAACTGATCTTCCTCATCTTCCTCCCCCGCCTCAAATTCGCGCCAACCTCTTTCCAAGGCAGGGACGTCGGTAACATCGGTGTCTAGGAATACCTCCTCCTCCTCTCCTCCTCGCTGCCTCGGCACAGCTTCCACACAGCCCTGACTTGCCTGAGATGATGCACCCTGAGAGCTGATGCGCCACCTTGCACTAGCTCTGGACTCCGAACCACTGCCTAATGAAGACCGATGAAATTGTGAAACTGTCGGGCCTTGTGGATTTGACGGAGAGAAAGGCTCCGTGCCCGCATCTGTGTCCGTCTCCTCCTCCGTCGCTGGCGGGACCTGTTGTTTCAGAGTGTCCAACGATCGTTCCAGAACTAAGATCACCACAATGCTCATGCTGACAAGGGCATTGTCCGCACTGACCATTTTGGTGGCTTCTTCAAAACTGGCAAGGATGGTGCAGAGCTCTTTCACCTCCCTCCACTCTCGGTGGTTCAACACCGGGGGTCCGTACCGCTGCTTGTCAGGCCATGTGTCACTTCGTACTGCGTAATGGCATTGCGCTGCTGCCACAATCGCTGGAGCATGTGGAGGGTGGAATTCCAGCGTGTTGCCACGTCAAACAATGAACGGTGACGAGGAAGAGGACGAGCTGAAGCATGCAACGCAGCAGGCGGGAACGATGAAGGGGCGACGGCGGAGTGCGACTCAGACTCGGAGCTTCTTCAGCAGGCAGCCAGACACGGGGTAGCTCTTTAGAAATTCTGGAGACCAAGGTTCATGAATGTGACAGGAAAGGGATGTGCTCCAGCCTACGATCTTAAGGGCGAATAAAATAAAAACAAAAAAAACAAAAAAATAAAAAAAAATAAGAAAAAAAAAAAAAAAAAAAAAAAAAAAAAAAAAAAATAAAAAACAATGGGCGGCAGTGATTTCGCGCCTCGTTATCGCACACACCTTGCATGGCACAAGGTTCTGTCATCCCAGGCGCACTCGGTCTCGTTGCTTAGAGCGTCCACAGCTCCTGACCTGTGCGTGTGGACGGCTCCAAGGCAGGATTAATTCACACCGGGTCATGGTGTCTATGAGCACCGTGATTCCACCAGAGGACCTTGGGGGAAAGAGGCCTCTGCACATCCCTGCGGTTTTGAAGAGCTGGGTGCGCCGAGCCTTCGAGAGACCCACGTCACCCCGAGACATCACCAGCTCACCAGTGAGCTGTCACAGAGAAATATAGCGGCCTTGGCTCGTGCCTTACTAGTCCATGTGCGTGGTGAGATGACTTTTCCGGACAAGGATGCAGCACAACGCGGCTTGTAATTTCTAAGATGATCACGTGGCTGGCAGGGGCTAGTACGGCTTTTCTGGCAAAGAATATGCGCTGCTCGGCATCTGGTATTGGGGGCAAGCGAGAGGGCCATGAAAGTCGGCGGCAACCCATCTGTGTCCACCAGACGGGAAGGCAATTTTCCAAGGCAAAGCCTGGCTAATTGCCTGACATTCAGGCTTTTGCTTTGGGATGGTTTGGGTTAAGTGTTTCTTATCTGCTCCACCAAACTGGAAGACAGAAGGCTGGCTCGACAGAACTCGACGACTGCTTCGGAGTGACAGGTCGTCGCAAACTGGCGGAAGGAGCAAGGGTAGGATCGGTCTTGTGGGTGCTGGTTGCGTACTCGGGCGTAACGGTTGGAGGTGACGCGGAGGCTGATCCCTCGATCTATGATCTTGAGTGACGATGGGCAGCTTATAGGAACGCTGGCGGTGGCGGAGGATGTGGAGGCGAGAGACAGAGGTGTGACTGTGGTTGAGGCTCGGCGTCGTTGGCTTTTTTGGGCAAGTGTTTCTCACATTTCAACTCAATGCATTCGCTGCTTGTGACTAGACATGTGGTGGTGGTTAACCAACTTATGGTTCTTGCCTCTACTTATTGTGTATACGCCAAGGCTGGCATATGACATCGCTAGGTGAATCAGAGGCATGCTCAAAGAAGGCCAGGCTTGAGAGTCCTGTACCTTTTGACGTGCGATAAGCGAGGAGCGGGTTTGCGTGACCGTGGCTGGCGGAATCATATCAGCGGACTTCTGCGAGCCGCGATTCCCTTTTTGTGGCGGGACCCGTATTGACATTACTACCCCTTCGTCTTCCTCCTCGTCTCCCTGTATGAAGCCGCTCGCAAGCCAACATTCTGCGAAAACGAAGGATGGATCCGGCAATGTGTCATCTTCATCATCATCAACACAGGTGACTGGTCGTCCATGACTTCTGCATCCACGTAACGCTGCGGGATGCAAGCAAGGCGCATGCATAGGCGGTGCCGAGCCGCCTCCGGGTATTTTTGCGAATGACCGGCTTCTCCTTCACCTCCTCTGATGGCCATCAGTAACTGGGCGTCAGAGCAGACTAAAATCTCCTCTTGATCTTTTTAACAGCCTTTCTGAACCCCAACCCGCTTTTGTCATCAAAAGAGGTCTTCACGGACAATGGATTATCCACAGTTGTGGGTACACGAGTTGACTTTGGGCTGCTTCATGTTGAAGGGATGTGATGATGACTGCTGACGACATTTGTGGCGTGACTGCGAGGAAGAGGAGTAAGACTGCTAGATGCAGGTTGCATTAACCCCTGAAGGACAGATGGCGAACGACTGTCGTTTCTTAGTTTTTTTATTTTTTTTTCCTTTTATTTTTTTTTTTTTTTTTTTTTTTTTATATAAAAAAAAAAAAATTCAACCAGGGCCTGACCCAGCGTGACAGCCTGACGGTCCTGCAACTGACGATCCAGAGGCATGCTCGTTGTCGCAGCATGAAGGAGCCCTTCTCTCGTACTCTACCTCTAGTGCTACCCCCCTCTTTGCTCGCTTACCACCAGCATTTCGCTCATGTTCAGAAATAAAAAAATTTGAGAAATGGTATGATAGTTTTGGAAAGTCTCTAATTAAGACGGCAAATCACGTATTTACTCAAATCACCTTAATCAAAACCAAAATATATGGATTTAAATTTAAACGTGAAAGGTGTCCTATCACAACAAATCTGGAACTGGGGCAAAAAGTCAAAAACACGTATTTGTTTTTCTTTTGGTATATCACACCGTATTTTTTGCACCCCTTTCAATTCACTGTGGTGAATATTTATAGAATTGCTGTGTTAAAGATTTAAGTAGATGCTGCGTCAATGAAACAGTGCTGTGTGCGCAAAAGTCAAAAAACACTTAACTGTTATTGTTTTGATATAATAAATGTATTTTTTGAGCTTTCAATTACTTGCTGGTGGAATAATAGAATTGCTGTTTTAGATTTACGTAGATGCTTGCGTCAATGAAACAGTGCCTGTGAGTGCGCAAAGTCAAAAACACGTAACTGCTTAGGTTTTGATATAATAAACTGTATTTTTTTGCACGCTTTCATTCTACCTGTGGTGAATATAGATATTGCTATTTTAAGATTACGTAGATGCTGCGTCAATGAACATTGATGGGTGCGCAAGTCAAAAAATACACGTAAACTGTTATGTTTTGATATAATAAAACTGTATTTTTTGCACCTTTCACTTCACTTGTGGTGAACTATGAATTGCTTTTTTAGATTTACGTTAGATGCTGCATCAATGACAGTGCTGAGTGAGCAAAGTCAAAAAAACAGTAAACTGTTATGTTTTGATATAATAAACTGTATTTTTGCACATTCAATTACTGTGGTGAATATAGAATTGCTATTTTAAAGATTTACGTAGTTGCTGCGTCAATCGAAACAGGGCTGGCGTGCGCAAAAAGTCAAAAAACACGTACACTGTTCTGTTTTGATATAATAAACTGAATTTTTTCGAACCTTTCAATTCTACCTGTGGGTGCAATATAGAATTGCTGTTTTAAGATTACGTAGATGCTGCGTCAATGAACAGTGCTGAGTGCGCAAAGTTCAAAAAAACACGTAACTGTATGTTTTGATATAATAAAACTGTATTTTTTGGCACCTTCAAATTCACCTGTGGTGAATATAGAATTGCTGTTTTAAGATTTACGTAGATGCTGCGTCAATGAACAGTGCTGGTGTGCGCAAAAGTCAAAAAAACACGTAACTGTTATGTTTTGATATAATAAAACTGTATTTTTTGCACCTTTCAATTCACTGTGGTGAATATAGAATTGCTGTTTTAAGATTTACGTAGAATGCTGCGTGTCAAATTGAACAGTGCTGAGTGCGAAAAGGTCAAAAAACCCGTAACTGTTATGTTTTGATATAATAAAACTGTATTTATTTGCTCTCAAATTCACCTGTGGTGAATATAGAATTGATGTTTTAAGATTTCGTAGATGCTGCGTCAATGAAACAGGTGAGTTGCGCAAAATGTCAAAAAACACGTAACTGTTATGTTTTGATATAATAACTTAGTTTTTGCACCTTTCATCACCTGTGGTGAATTATAGAAGTGCTGTTTTTAAGATTTAGTAGATGCTGAGTCAATGAACAGTGAGGGTGCGCAAAAGTCAAAAAAACACGTATACTGGTATGTTTTGATTAATAAACTGTATTTTTTGCCACCTTTAATTCACCTGTGGTGAATATAGAATTGTGTTTAAGACTTACGCAGATGCTGCGTCAATGAACAGTGCTGAGTGCGCATAAGTCATAACAAACCCTTACACTGTTATGTTTATGATATTATAAATGGTATTTTAGCTCCTTTCATTCACCCTGTGGTCGAATATAGAATTGCTGTTTAAGATTACGTAGATGCTGCGTCAGAATGAAACAGTGTGGTTTGCGCAAAGTCAAAAAACACGTAACTGTGATTGTTTTCGTATGATACCACGGTATTTTTGGCAACAAACAACCTGTGTGACTTACAAGGAATTGCTGGTTTGTAATTTAAGTGCAGGTGGATATATCAAACAGTACAGGTGTAATGGGTAAAAATTGAAACACTTTATGAAACATGTTTAATTATAATTGATAATAAAGTGGAGTTTTGCAGCTAACAAAGAGCCCTGCAGTACTAGAAATGATGTTTATCCAATATAGTTCAGGCTGCGCCAATATCCAGGAAATATTTCATAGCAAACTGTTAATAATAGAAGATATTCCCTCACAAATGATCTACACTAAGTATTGGTGAACACTATTATTCACAATGTTCTTTAAGATAGAGCTTGTCTGTGTTCGCCTGTGGGGCGCCCCCCCCACGCTCCCACCGCCGTGAATTTACAGTGTAGATTCTGCCTTTAAATTCTCTAGCTTAACTACATAAAATGTTCAAATCCCTATAGTAACTAAATTGGAAGGATCACCAGATAATAGTAGAGGTTTCCTATGTGCGAAATAGGTCTAATTTTCGCTGAGCTGTTTGGCCACAGAGAAAGCAGGTCCTATCACTATGCGACGTGAGAGACACTTGAGGCTGAAACAGGAAACGCTGTTCTATGTAAAACGAGGTCCATGTGATTTTTACAGCAATCGCAAACCATACACATCCCAGTCATGACGTCGCACACACATATCACCCTGCTCTATTCTCTGTTAATCTGATTGCTGGCGCCAAAATTACAGGAAGGCAGGAAAAATGCGCGATCTTAATAGTTGATGCCCAGAGATTAACCTTAATTATCGCATGATCTGGAAATTTCGATCACCATAAAAACCTTGCGAATTTCCACTTTGTCGATAAAAATCGCTCAACACTTCAGGACCCTCAAGGCCCTGGGCCTTCTTGAGGCAAGCTCTGATTCACCCAGCGATGTCATATGCCACCTTTGCCGTAAAGCATTAAGTAGACAGGCAAGAACCTTAAGTGGTTAACCCCACAACATGGTCTGAGTCACATGCAGCGAATGATGAGTTGAATGGAGGGAACACTGGCCAAAAAAGGCCAGACGAAGCCGGGCCTCCAACCACTGTCACCCACCCTCTGTCTCCGCTCCTCCTCCTACGCCACCACCAAGCGTTCTCAGCTGCCCATGTCTCTCAAGAGTCATGATCAGGGAGCAGCCTCCGCTTCAGCCTCCACCGTCGCCGAGTACCACAGCACCACAGAGACCCAATCCTACCCTTCTCCTTCGGCCAGTTTGACGACCTGCACGCCGTTACATCGGCAGTCTAGACAGCCAGCCTTCTGTCTTCAAGGTTTGGGAGCTGAAGAAAACTTTAACCAAACCCATCAAAGCCAAAAGCCTGGAATGTTGCATTGCCAGGCTTTTGGCCTTGGAATATGTTGCCTTACGTTTGGTGGACACAGTATGGGTTCCGCCAGTCATGGCCTCGCCTGCCCCAAATACCAGATTCGAGCAGACATTTCTTTGCCAGAAAAGCCGTTACCTGCCTGGCACAGCCAGGTGTCATCTAAAATTTCAAGCGCGTTGTCTGCATCTGTGTCGGAAAAGTCATATCACCACCGACCAAATGGACTAGTAAGCACGGCCAAGGCCGCTATATCTCTGTGACAGGTACTGGGTGAGCTGGGTGGAGGTCTCTGGGTGGTGACGTTGGCTCTCAGGCTCGGCGCACGCTCTTCAAAAACCGCAGGGATGGTGCAGGGCTCTTCCCCACAAGGTCCTCTGGTGGCATCACGTGCCCAGAGGACACCAGGCCGTGTTGTAAACATTAATCTGCCCATTGGAGACCCGTCCACACACAGGTCAGGAGCTGTGGACAGGGCTATATGCAACTAGACGAGCGCTGGATGGGTGACAAGAACCTTGTGCCAGCAAGGTGGGTGCGATAACGGGCCGAAATCTGCTGGCCGCCCTTAAGATCGGTAGGTGGGAGCACATCCCTTGCTGGCACATGTCCATGAACCTTGTCGTCCAGCAAATTTCTTAAGAGCTACCGGGTCTGGACCTGCCTGTGAAGAAGGCTCGAGGTCTGAGTTCGAACTTCCGCCGCTCCACACCCTGCTTCGTCCCGCCTGGCTGCGTTGCAGCGTCAGCTCAGGCCTCCACGTCAACCTCTCATTGTTGACGTGGCAACACGCTGGAATTCCACCCTCCACATGCTCGGCGATTGTGGCAGCAGCGCAACATGACATTACGCAGTACGTAGTGACACATGGCATGACAAGCAGCGGTACGGACCTCGCGGGTGTTGAACCAACGAAGAGTTGGAGGCAGGTGAAAGAGCTCTGCACATCCTTGCACGTTTTGAAGAAGCCACCAAAATGGTCAGTGCGGGACAACTGCCCTTGTCAGCATGGATGCATTGTGGTAGATCTTAGTTATGGAAAGATCCGTTGGCACTCTGAACAACAGGTCACGCCAGCGACGGAGGAGGGACGGACACTGATGCGGACAAGGACCTTTCTCTCAGTCAAATCCTCAAGGCCCGACAGTTTCACAATTTCATCTGGTCTTCATTACGCAGTTGTTCGGGGTCCAGAGCTAGTGCAAGGTGGCGCATCAGCTCTCAGGGTGCTTCATCTCAGGCAAGTCAGGGGCTGGTTGAACTGTGCCGGAGCAGCAGCGGAGGAAGGAGGAGGAGGAGGAGGGGAATTCCTAAAGACAACGATGTTACCGACGTCCCATGCCTTGGAAAAGGGGTTGGCGCGATTTTGAGACGGAGGAGGAAGATGAGGAAGATCAGTTTGATAGTGACCCTTCGACCAGAGCTTGGGAATCAAAGGCTCCCATCTCTCACAGGGAGTGCTAATTGGATGCCATTTCTCCAAAATTGATCCTCGCATTATAGGCCATCAAAATGAACACAGTTACTGGTGGGCCACCCTCCTGGATCCCTGGTACAAATCAAAAACTCAGGCACTTTCCTTCCACCCTCCCAAATAGAGAGTAAAATGAGGAAATGGAGACCTTGCTGATTGATCAACTGGAGGACATCTGTTGCATCTGCTTCACGTTCCCAAATGTCACACGGTGGAACAACATCAGCGACGTGACAGCAGTAGAGTGCAAGTAGGGTAGCGGCAGCAGCAGGCAAGGTGGCAGAAGCATAATGGGTGAACTTGGCAAATCTTTGTTTAACCACCTCACCAAAGCATGCAATGCACGGGCAACACATCCAACACACAGAGAACAGTTAAGATCATGGTGCACGACTATCTGCGTCTCAACACGATGTTTTTGCATGTGTTCCGGAAAATAGGAACTTTGGGTATCACCAAATGGATGAATGGCCCGAGCTCGGCTCATCACGCCATAGAGGTGTTGTCTGCCAGCAGCAGCAGTCATATCATAGTGCGGACCTTCAGCACAGCTGGAGGAGTCATTACAGACAAACGCCTCCGGGGCTTTCCTCAGATAATGTGGATGTTTGACTTTCAAAAAGATGAATCAGGCATGGATTCTCGATGATCGTTGTGGCCCCCAATGCCGAGGTACCGATTAGTTGCCGGTCTACTTCACATTCCTTTTCAAACAGAAATGGTTCTCTTTGAAAACTTTTTTTTAAACATGATCATTTTCTACTGCAATTTTTCATTCTCTTTCCCAACAGTTCTTTTTGTGGTTTTGCTGTGAGGAGATCTGTAAAAAGACATCAAGGTTTTCATGGACAACACCGTAATTCCTTTACTTCACTTTATTTAAGAAGTTTTCGCATTGTCAATAGTTTGAGGTAATGTTGCTGTGAGATACAGCTATAATTATGGTCCTTTGGAACAGGAAATGTGGCTTCTAAGTGGCATTTCTTCCCTCACCAATTTTTAAGTAGTGGCTGAGAAAGTCATATTTATAATTTTTGGGTCATGTAGCTGTGAGATACAGCAAATACATTGGTCCTTTGAACAGAAATGTGGTTCTAAGTGGCATTTCTCCCTCACAATTTTTAACAAGTGGCTGAGAAGTCATTTTATAATTTTTGGTCTTGCTGCTTTGAAATGCGCAATACTACAGGTCCTATTATAAAAAAATGTTGTCTTTCTAACAGTCATTTGTTCTTCACCAATTGACCAAAGTGGCTCAAAGGGTCATGCTTGAATTTTGGGGCATTTTGCTTGAAAGCGCAATACTACAGAGTTCCTATTCTAAAAAATGTTGTTCTCTAACCAGACCATTTGTTTTCACCAATTGTCAAAGTGGATCATGGGTCATGCTTTGAATTTTTGGGGGCAATTTTGCTGTGACATTGCAGCTATACTACGAGGTCCTATTCTAAAAAATGTTGTTTCTAACGACATTTGTCTTCACATTGTCCAAGTGGCTCAAGGGTCATGCTTTGAATTTTTGGGCATTTTGCTGTGACATGTAGCTATACTAGAGGTCCTATTCTAAAAAATGTTGTTTCTAACAGACATTTGTTCTTCACAATTGTCCCAAAGTGGCTCAAGGGTCATGCTTGAATTTTTTTGGGGGCATTTTGCTGTGACATGGCAGCTATACTACAGCCATTCTAAAAAATGTTGTTCTAAATAGACATTTCGTTCTTCTCAATTCGTCAAGAGTGGCTCAAGGGTGATGGTGCTGTCAGAAACAGGGAATAGGTAGGACACTGTTACATGGACACATATTGCAAAATGATTGTATTTGCAAGATCTTTAACTTAGCTTATCAATCCCTGTTTGAGACTAAACCCATTTAAAATACAATGAAAAAAAAGAGAAACAAAGACATGGTGGGATTCATCCTATTTTAAAATTTGTGTTTTTATTGAATTAAGTACTAAAAAACTTGTACAAAAACTTGTACAAAATAGCTTGTTAAAAAATTCCCTCTGATTGTACAAGAGGAGGCTAACAGGAAACTTGACCAGGATGTAGTTATTCAGAGGACATGGGAGTATGGAGACAAGGACAGAGAACAAAGTACAGAGACATTTCCTCCAGCAGGTTGAAGTAAATGAGAAAAGAATGCCAAAATATAGGGCACCTGGGCTAAATTGGTCAACTCATACGGAGGGACAAGCTAGCCAGTATTGACTGTGTAGGCTGGAGTTCTCTACACTTCCAGCTTCCGCACTCTGCTTCAGCACGACAGTTTTCGTTGCTGTGTCATCTGGGCATTTTAACCTGCGTGTAATAGATGACGGACTCAGCCTGGGCTCTCTCCGCACACACTGTAACTCGGCCCTGGGTCATTGCTGTGGCCCAGGACAGTATAGTCAATGTCAGTGAAAACTAAAATGGTGGTTGAAAGACTCCTTTTCCCGGCCTTTTTAAATGTGGGGGTCATGCAGGTTGGGGCTCATGCTGTGGCACCAGGAAAGGTATAGTCAATGTCCAGTGAAACTAAATGGTGGTCTGAAAGACTCCTTTTTCCGGCAATTTTTAAATGTGGGGGGTCATGCAGGTTTTGGGGGCTCATGCTGTGGCCCAGGACAGGGATATTCAAATGTCCAGGTTCAGTAAGGATATTTTTCAAAGATACTGCCTTTATGCACTTTTCAATTTGTGGGTGATGCAGGTTTAAGGGTCAGCTGTGGTACAAGACAGGGATAGTGATGGTCTGGGACTTTTTTTCTGTGACTTTTATAACTAAGTGTGTTGCCTTAAGTTGTAGCACGTATCCATTTGACTGATGTGGATGTTAATTTCAGCTTCTCCAGCCTTGTTTGGGTGTAATAATGAAGGTGTGTTGTTCTCCCATAGACTTTTAATGGTCATCGCTCATAATCGACGCTCCACTATCGAAAAACCTTATCGATAGCGGCGGACTTTCGGGACTATCGATCGATCTCGTTAGCCAACGCAAATCGCTCAACAACTACTTTTAACAAACCAAAATCAAGGGTCTTCCCTTTTTATTTTATAAAGGGCTCTGAAACAATGAAAGAAGAGCTCTGATTGGTTGCTATGGGCAACAAAGTCTTAGACCTAAACAGTTTTCATACAGGCCCATCCTCAGTTCAGATAGGGACCTACTCTAAATATTTTTATCTCTCTCATTGCCTTTCCAGACCTCCATACTTTCCAGGGCATTAGGGGCCCAGTTATAATGTATCTTGATTTAAAACAGCCTGATTTGATGTGTGGAGTGCACAAAAAAATAAAGACAGCCACCTCCCCATGCATACAATGTAAAAAATTGCAAAAATGGTCAAGAGCTCGAAAAAAGTTAAATGGCACAGGTGCTTGCTGATATGATTGCAATACAGAAATGTACAAGCAGCATTCTGCAGACTCCAAGAGACAGATAAACAATGAATATATATATTATTTCAAAATGCATTTCTGCTCTATCAAATATATTTGAAATTCTGAGGATCATAGGGCACATTTCTAATTAAAACTGTGAGGGCTCATCCACCAACTCCAAGGTGGCCTCATTTCAGATGGGGGCCTATTTTACTCAATCTCACCTCTCTTGGTGCCTTTCTAGGCCTCCATACACCTTGCTGTGGGTGGAAGGGCCCCCACAGTTTTAAACAAAAATTTGTGCAGTGAGCCTTACATTTTCATATACAGTATACTAGATGTAGCAGAAATATAATTTAAAATAATCAATAAATTCAGTGTTAAACTGTATTTGGCCCCTGCAGAGTGCTGCTGGTTAGTTTATGTATGTTTCCACTTTCTTAGTCAATATTTATGCTTACTCTACTGTGTTGGGTTACGGTATGTGCACACGGATCCAAAAATGGATCCAACATGTCGTGTTAACATACATACATTTCTTTGCAATTTCTCAAATCTGTCCCTTTTTAGTTTGACACTGGTTTCACTAAGTTTAACAAAAAATATGGGTTCAGGACATCTGAAAGCTAAATTTTCTCATTATAACCCTTACCTTAAAGGGGTTTTCTCGCTACGAAGATCATAGTTGAAAAGCAGTGGTAGGGGAGACATATGCATGCGGGGTTGGTCACTGGCAGCGATCAGTGGTCCTGCTGCAGAGAGAGAGATCATGTGCAGTCCCATATAAATACAAACAGATAAAGCTTATAGTTTTGTTCTGCAGATCTGGAGAGGTCAGATGTGTAATAATCTGCAGAATATATCACTGTGTGAATAAGACAGAGAAAAAAAATCACCCATCTTTCCGAGCGTCCTGAATTCTCAAGTGCATAACTTTGCACAACTTCCATTTCAGAAGCTCTGCTTAGCAACCAATATAAACGGCAGCTAAATGATTAAATGAGAATACCCCTTTAATTCTCACTGTAACCTAACTGAATTTAAGGGTTAGGGCTTTCAATGGTTTGTAAGTATTAACCTACAATTTGTCAGCTCTCTCGCTTCGGCATCACTTCCAGTCGGATTTAACTTTCATCCTGATGTCACAATTAGAGATGGGCGAATCGATTCTAACGAAGTGGAATTCGTTTAGAATTTCAGGAAAACTTTGTTTCTGAACAAAGTCGAAGTTTGGGGTGATTCGCAGGAACGAAGCATGCTTTTGATTGATAAAATGGCTGTGAGCACATGGCGTTACATGGGGCAAATAAGTCTGGGAGGAAGAAGGGCGTACCCTACATGACATGTGCAGAGATGAAGCCAATCATAGACCGGCGGGATTCTGTGATGTCACCGCACTATATAAGTCCGGGCGCGACGCTGGCAGCTCATACCGCTCTCACTGTACTGTGTAGGGAAGTGCTGCCGCGGCTGCTTATGTTATCTCATACTAAAAAAATCATTTTTTTAAAAGCGTTTTTGGGGGGGGGTTTTCAAAAACTTGTTTCAGGGGGACTGCTTCTCTTTTTTGTTCTAATTCTGTTTTTGTGGGGTTTTGGAACTGAAGCCAGTGTGCGCCCCATGCAGTGCATGTACATTTTAATGCTATCTGCCTAGTTCTTGGGACATTAAATTACCAAAGGGTTATCTAAGGGCTTTTTCCCGGGTTGTATTCATTTTAAAGAAAAAACCCTTTTTTTTACAATCCAAAATTTAAATTTTAAATTTTTGGTTGCTCATTTTTTTTGCGAAAATTTAATCCGGGGGTTAATTAAGGGTTGTTTCTGTTGGGGTCCTAAAAGAAAATTTCCTTTTTTGCCTCCAAAAAAGAAATTTTGCCCTGTAGTTTAATTTTAAATAACTAAAGGGTTAATTAAAAATTTTTTTCTGTTGTTGTTTCCTTTAAATACACGCTATTTTAAAACACGTACAAAGTGGAAAATTTTTGGTTGTCTTTTCTTTTGCGCAATTTAGTTTCCGGGGGAAATTTAAAAGCATTGTTCTGCTTTTTGTGGTCAATAAAAAAAAAGTTCCTTTTCACCGCCAAGGAAATTTTCCCCTGTAGCAAAATTTTCCTTTCCGGGGGTTTAAATTACAATTTTTTCGGTTGTTGTGTTTTGAAATTTTTAACCCCCACCTTTTAAAAAACACGCTAAAAAGTGGAAATTTTTGGGGCAGAATTTTTTTTTTGGGGCAATTTAGATCCAAGGGTTAACTAAGTTTTTTTCTGAAGGTTTTTTTTAAAACTCAGTAAAGAAAATTTCTTTTTCCCCCCAAAAAAAAAATTTTTGCCTTAGCAAAATTTCCCAAAACCCAAAGGGGTTTTTTCCCGTTTTTTGTTGTTGTTTTCCCTTAAAAAAAAGCCTTTTTAACACGCCACAAACGGGGAAAATTGTTGGCGGGCATATTTTTTTTGCGAAAAATTTACATCCAAGGGTTAACAAAGTATTTTTCTGCAGTTGTATTTTGTAAAAGAAAAATTCTTTTTAAACCCCCAAAAAGAAATTTTTGGTTTTGCAAATTCTTTTTTAAAGGTTTTAATTAAGCGGGTTTGGGGGTTTTTTATTCTTTTAAAAAATTTTAACAGTTTTTTTAAACGGAAATACAAGAAATTTTTTTCCCTGCCATTTGGGGAGCGAAAATTTTAAAAAAAGGGTTACCCAAGTTTTTTTCTTGTGGGTTCATTTGGCGTCAAAATAAAAGGGTGTGTATTTATCATTTTTACAAAAATATTTTTCATCAAACAGTGTCTGTACTTTTTAGAAACAAACCATTTGTAAAGCAAAAGAGGGGCAGGCCCCCTTCCCCTTGCGGGTGGCCCGGGGGCACAAACTTTCCCTGGGGGCGGCCCCAGGTCGCAGAAACGGAAAAGGGGAGGGTCGCGGGAAGGGGGTTTCATTTTCAGTGGGGCCAGAACTCCCGGGTGAAATCTAGGGCCGTATTTTGTTCAGCAACCCGGGGTTTCCCTTGATTGGTTGACTAGGTCACCCCACTTCCTCCAATAACATCTGCCCCAAACCCCAGCCAAGAGTCGGGGGGGAACGTCAGAAAAAAACCCCTTTGTTGGCAGGGCCCAAAGGAGCGGGTCACCCGGTCCTCCCCTGTCCTCCCCCGTTTGGGCCCCCACCCCGGTTTCCCCTAAAACCCAAGGATTTATATTTTGGTCTGGGCTCAGTCCCCCTATACACCCGGGTTGAGGAGGTAGTCAGCAGCTCCTTGGAGCGAAAAAGGGCGGGCCAATATCCCCTGCTTCTTGAAAGTAGGCGTAAAGGGTAAAAGATGTGGGGGTTTTGGCCCATGGGAGGTAATGTTTTTGGGGGTCGCCCGGGGCCTTTTTTACCAAGCCTTTGATGAGGAAGCAGTGACGATAAAACCACAAATCGATGATGATGAAACCCGCCCGCATTGGGAGCCTGGTGAAGCAAGGGCTTAAATTTTCGTCGGGAAAAGAGGGCGAAAGCTTGAGCTCTGGCACCCCGGCGCATCAGCCCAAGTGGGTTGTGTTGCCTTAAAAGTACCCGGGGTAGAGCAGTGGGAAGGCCAGGACCCAAACACCCCAAACGGGGTAAAAAAACCGCTTCGCAGGCCCAAAGAAAAAAAAGGGGCCCCCGGGGAAATCGAAAGGGAAAAGCGGGGGTTTAGTAGGCCCAATCAGTGCGGAAATTTGGAGGGTTAAAATCGGGCTACTCGGAAAGTGGGGGCAGTTTTTTGGGTAAGACACCGGGGGACCCCAAAATATGGGTTTTATGTAAAAAACCCTGGGGCAGAAAGTGAAGTTGGAAAGGGAGCTAAAGTTGGCCCCAAACGGCCCTCCCCGTAAAAACACACCCGCTCTCACCATCCAAGGGGGGCTGGGAAAAACGTGGCCCCGGGGTGGGGGCCCCCATCCCCCGGGCCGCCGCACCAACACGCAGAAGAGCCAGTAAAGGGCCCTCCCCCACCTCTGCGAAGGGATTTGTTTCTCTTTCCCAAATTATCTCTGGGGCCCAGAACCCATTTCCCCCCCACCCCAGTTAGAAGGTCCGCGGGGATTTAGGGGGCAGCCAAACTGGATGTGGGGCCCCCAACCCTTGCCGAGTTTGCAGGGGGAGAACCCTGCCCTCCCCGGCCAGTAGTGGGGAAACAGGGGGGGTGTTCGGGGGCCCCCCCCCCCCCCGGGGGGCCATCGTTTCCCCCAAGGGAACCCCCGTTGCCCAAACAAGGAAATGGGGAAGCGGGGACCTTTGTCAAAAATAAATTTCGGGCGGGGATGGGGCCAGGATTTCCAAACACCAACCCTTGGAGTCAGACTACATCAGCCAGGGACGGTACCCAAACTGTGAAAAAAGGTCGGGGTTCCCCAAACTCCCCTGCCTCGGGCCCTATTCTGATGCCGCCCCCCGCCTGATCCCAAACAAAATCTGTGCCAGTTTCTGTATTGCCTACCAAAATTTTTTAAAAAACAGGGAAGGGTTTATTGCCACCCACCTCCCCCACTTTGTAAATTGGGGCCACTCCCCTGACCTCAATGCTGTTTGGCTTTTGTTGCTGCTGGGTCCCTCCACCCTGTCATTGTCCCAAATCTCTGCCCTCATGCTTTTTGTGCCGTCACCCCCCCGCTCTCTTTTATTCTCCCCAACTCTGTGGCCTACTAATTTTTTTGCCCCCTCCAAAATTTTTTCTTTGGGTGACACTCCCCTACCTCTTTCCTGCTGCGAGGCTGCTGCCGTGCCCTCCCAGCTGTCATTTTTCCCCCAATTTTTGTCCCCGGGGGACCTAAAAATGGTTCCCCTTTGTTGTTTCCTGCCGTACCTCACCCCTTTGTCTTTGTCCCAACTCATTTTTTGACCCCTTCCAAGGGGGCCTGTTAAAATTCTGCCGTTCAACCTTCCCCACACCTTTTTGTCCATTTGTTTTTTTCCCCAACCCCCCTGTGGGCCTTTCGTCAAAACTGTTTTCCCACCTCCAGAATGTTTTTGTGCCACTTGTTGACCTCAGGCTGTTTCCCTGGGGGCGCTGCCTAACCTCCCACTCTGTCATTGTGCCACTTTGTGGCCTATTTCCTGTTTTTCCCAAACCCCCAAATTTTTCATTGTGCCCCTGGGAAACCTTCATGCCTGTGGGGCTGCCGCGTAAACTAAAAAACCCCGGGTAATTGTGAACTCTATGACCCCCATGCTTTTTGCTCCTGCCGTCACCTCCACTCTTGTCATTGTGCCACTCTGTGGCACTACTACTGTTTTGCCCCCTCCAGAATGTCATTGTGCCACTGCCTGACCTCTTGCTGCTGCTGTGGTGCTGCCATGCCCTCCACACTGTGTCATTGTGCCACTCTCTGGCCTAATGATGCTGCTTTGTCACCTCCACTCTCTGTCATTGTCCCCACTCTGTGGCCTACTATGTTTTGCCACCCCCAAAGATGTCATTGTGCCACTGTCTGACCTCATGCTGCTGCTGTGGCTGCTCCCTTTGCCCTCCACACTGTGTCATTGTGCCACACTGTGGCCTTCTACTGTTTTTGCCACCTCCAGAATGTCATTGTGCCACTGTCTGACCTCTTGCTGCTGCTGTGCCCTCCACACTCTGTCATTGTGCCACTCTGTGGCCTACTCCTGTTTTGCCATCTCCAGAATGTCATTGTGCCACTCTCTGACCTCATGCTGCTGTGGCTGTTTGCCGTCCCCTCCACACTCTGTCCTAATTTGCCCCCCCTTTGCTCTCAGCTTGTTTTTTTTCCAGCTTTCGCTGCCATGACTTTATCAGGCTACTTTCCCCGCTTCGTTTTTTGGTCAATTTTCCCCTCTTAAGTCCCCAGGGATTTTATAGTGAAGCGATTCTAAAAACCGGCGGCAGTAAATCTGCATGTCATACTAAAACACAATTGTATGAAGACCAAACCAAGCTCCCTCAGCATATTTAAGCATGGCACAACGTTCTACAGCACCCTGCCGCCTCTGTGCAGCCTGGAAATAGCTGTTTTTTAACGTGTTTCGTCCTGAAGCAATTCGGACCAAAACGAATTTTGTCGGAAAAAACGGCGAAGTCACCAAATCGAATTTTTGAGAAATTCGCCCATCTCTAGCCACAATTAAGTGAATCTTAAATTGCACTGAAGGTGACGATGGACCAAGAGCTCAGCTAGACAGGAAGTGCAGCGGAACAGTCAGTTAAACCAGCAGAAACCTTAACCCCAAGCCTCAACTTTGGGTTAGAGTTACAGATGAATTTTTTGGGTGATATATTCCAACCTGAATAAAATCTATTCCTAATCCAAGGCACAACAATACTCCTCTTATTCTACATGCAGTTAATGTCCATAAAATCTTTGAGGTTTATTTTATAACTGTATAAGTAATTTTTGTTTCTTTCTGACGAAAATATACTCTTCACATATCTAAATGGTCTTTAAATATAGTTGTCATAACAAAATAATTCTAAAAATCCACAAATCACAACCAGCGAGTTTACACAACGTTAGATGTGTCTACAGCTAGATGTGATAGTAATAAAATACAGAGAGTTTCCCACTAACTGAATTGTAAATCATTAAAGTTTTGGGTGGAGGCAATAGATTTCAGAACAAGAGTTCAGGCTTTCATGTTTATTACAGCTACAAGTAAAATCAGTCAGCTCATCAAATTCAGACATTTACAAAGAAAATATACGTTTTAGAGAGAGTGGAAGGAAATGGCTATTTTTTTTTTGCCCTTTTGCGGATACCAGATAAAAGACAGTGATGGAAATTTGACCTAAGAGACGATAGAATTTAACTGATAATAAAAATAACTGCTGGCCATCTGTTGTCCATATTATGCTTGTTGCATTGGAATATGTAAGTAACTACATTATCAGTTCTGGCCAATAGAATGCAGACAAATGTGTTAAAGTTTGAAGCTATTGTGCTGATGCTCTGAAAGTACTATTAGCAGAAAAATGTACAGAAAATTAAACACATGTATAAGGTAGAACTAGTGAAAGCTGCTAGACATTAATGTCATTAATCAATGTCATTGCAGTCATTTGCAGACTGTACTACTCATCCAAAGGGCAAATATGTTGAAATTCCATTTTTATGTTGTATTATTGTATGATCCAGGATCAAAAGGAGACAATGGAACACATTTCACTCTATGTTGTAAGCCTTTATACAGTAGTACTTTATAGATGCATGTATTTCAGTAAAAAAAAATGCAACATCTTTCATAAATATAGTGTACAGCACACAATAGGACACTTTTTTGGTTTAAGGATATATACAGTTGAAACCAGAAGTTTACATACGTATATAAAACGACACACATGCATGTTTTCCTCACTATCTGACATGAAATCAAAATAAACCTTACCCATTTTAGGTCTATTAGGATTACCAAAATTATTTATATTTGCCAAATGCCAGAATAATGAGAGGGGAGAGAGTTTTTTTTAAAGGGATTTTTATTACTTTCTGCAAAGTCAAAAGTTTACATACATTTCATTACTATTTGGTAGCATTGTCCTTAAACTGTATGACTTGGTTCAAACATTTTTGATATCTTTCCACAAGCTTCTCACAATAGTTGGTAGGAATTTTGGTCCATTCCTCCTGTCAGAACTAATGTAACTGAGCCACGTTTGTAGGTCGCCTTACTCGCACCTGCCTGTTCAGCTTTACCCATAATTTTTCAATAGTATTGAGATCAGGGCTTTGTTATGGCCACTCCAAAACATTGATTTGGTTACCCTTAAGCCACTTTGAAACTGGTTTGGCAGTATGCTTCGGATCATTGTCCATTTTGAAGACCCATTTCCGCCCAAGCTTTAACTTCCTGGCTGATGTTTTGAGATGCTGCTTCGTTATTGCCACATAATCTTCTTTCCTCATGATGTCATTTATTTTGTGAAGTACACCAGTCCCTTCTGCAGCAAAACAACCCCACAACATGATGCTGCCGCTCACATGTTTCACAGTTGTGATTGTGTTCTTAGGCTTCCAAGCCTCTTTTTTTTTTTCTCCAAACCTAATGATGATCATTATGGCCAGACAGTTCAATCTTAGTTTTTTCAGACCACAGGATATGTCTGCAAAAATGTAGGTCTTTGTTCCTTTGTGCATTTGCAAACATTGATCTGGATTTTATATATTTCTTTTGGAGTAATGTCTTCTTCCTGGTAGAGAGGCCTTTCAGCCAATGTTGATACAGTACTCGTTTCATTGTGGACAATGACACAACCTTACCAGATTCTGCCAGCATCTTCACAAGGTCTTCAGCTTTTGTTCTTAGGTTGATATGCACATGTCAGACCAAAACACATTCATCTCTCAGGCACAGAAACTGTCTGCTTCCTGAGCGGTATGATGGCTGGACAATCCCATTTTGTTAGTACTTGCGTTTAGTTGTTTGTACAGATGAACTAAGCACCTTCAGATATCTGGAAATTGCACACAAGGATGATCCAGACTTGTGCAAGTTCACAATTCTCTTCCTGACTTCTTGGCTAACTTCTTTAGACTTTCCCATGATATTACACACAGAAGCAGTGTGGTTCTGGTGTGCATTAAAATACATCCACAGTTGTGTCTCTAGTTAACTCAGATGTTGCCAATAAACCTATTAAAAGCTTCCAAAAACATGACATCATCATATGGGCTCTCTCAAATTGTTTAAAGGCATAGTATTCCTAAACTTTTTGAAGTGAAAAAAATGCCTTAAAAATTGTCTCTCTCATTATTCTGGCATTTGACAGATAAATAAATAATTTTGGTAATTCTAATTGATCTAAAATGGGTAAGGTTTATTCTGATTTCATGTCATATAGTGAGTAAAACATGCATATGTGTCTTTTTATGTAGTGTATGTAAACTTTTGGTTTCAATGGTAAGTGCCTGACTAGCCCTACATATATAGCATGTGCATATCCCCAATACACTAAATATATATATATATATATTTTATATATATATAATTATATATAGTATATATATATATATATATATATATTTTTTTAACATATATATATATATATATAGTCTATGCATATGCACATGCTATATTGCAAAAATAGAAAAAAAACAGCACCACTAATATAAAAAAGGAGTGATTTTAGTCACCCGAGTCAATGCATTCAGCTACATTTCAAGTTGAAACAGAAAAAACACATGTAAGCAGGTTTGTAAACAAGAAGAAAGGTTCTTACCACTCCCAGTCCAATCATAGAAATAACCAGAGCCAATCGACTGTTCTCTAGGTGAATGCAGGGGAACATTTCCTCTTAGGTCGCTCACTTTTACTGCTGATCATATCCACAAATCAAACTTAGAACAGACTAAGTGGTTCCAAGTGAGCACAATCCCCTGTACGGTAAAAAAAACTTATATTTTATTAGCTCATATTAAAAAGCTTACATGGTTGAAGACAGGTATCTCAGGGGTAGAACAAGTGCAAAACCCACTTACGTGTTTCAGAATGTACAGTATATTCCTTGTTCACAGCTACTTTTGCCAAGACGTGGTGGTATTTAAACATTACGAAGACCAATAGTCAAGTTTTTCACGATTTTTAACCCTAAAAGTGCCAAACTACCATGAATGCAATTAATACCATATAAGTAAATCATATAGGACAGCATAGGAATTAATAGAAATACAGTAGGTCATTTTTATAATTAAGACCTGTTGGAAAACGCGTTTGTAGAGACACTACCCAGAAGGCTTCCCTACTTTTTTATTATTATTATTATTATTATTATTATTATTTATTTTAAAGTGCCATTGATTCCAGGGCGCTGTACATTCAAAAGGGGAGGTTACATACATAACATGTCAAACAAGTACAATGATAACAGTGAATGACTTACAACTGGCACAGAGGGAGTGAGGGCCCTGCCCACGAGGGCTTATAATCTACAGTGGAGGAGAGCGACAGAAGGTGAGGGCAGACATGTTTTTGGGGTAGCACAGTGGCTGCTAGGTTATTGTAGGTTATAGGCAGTCCTGAAGAGGTGGGTTTTCAGGTGGCTTTTGAACCTAGGGAAGGTGGAGGAGAGTCTGATGTGTTGGGGCAGTGAGTTCCAGAACGTGGGGGAAGCACGGGAGAAGTCTTGGAGATGGTTATGTGAGGAGCTGATAAGAGGAGAGCAGAGAAGAAGGTCCTGTGAGGAGCGGAGATTGCGAGAGCGGAGGTATCTGGAGATTAAGGCAGAGATGGAGGGGAGAGGTTATGGAGAGCCTTGTAGGTTATGGTTAGTAACTTGAAATTAATTCGCTGGGCAATGAAGAGATTGGCAGAGGGGAAAGGCAGGGGAGTAGCGAGGAGAGAGGTGGATAAGATGGGCAGCAGAGTTGAGGATGGATTGAAAGTGAGCAAGAGTCCTAGACGGGAGGCCACAGAGAAGTATGTTGCAGTAGTTTAGGCGAGAGATGACAACGGCGTGGACTAGCATTGTTGTAGAGTCGAAGTTGAGGAATGAGCGGATGCGAGAGATATTTTTCAGGTGGAGGTGGCAGGCAGAAGTAAGGGCTTGGATGTGTGGTTTGAAAGACAGAGCAGAGTCTAGGATTACCCCAAGGCAGCGGACTTGCGGAACAGGTGAGAGTGTACAGATCTTCAAATCTATTCCAGAAACCATAAATTTGTAGTCTTTAGTGGAGGCTCGGAAGCCCTGATGCATCTCAGTATCTGATTCCATTTTCTTAAGAAAAACTAATAGCTAGCTTCTGAGTCCCCATAAAAAACAACTTATACTGACCTTCCTCCAGTTCCAGCACTGCGTTTCTCCAGTCTTCTATTTTTATTCTTGTACTTCCAAGGTGGGACCTTACTGCTGCAGCCACTGATTGGCTGCTACTGGTCTCTGCTTACATCACCTTTTGGAGTTCTTCACTTTCAAATGATGATCTAAATCTGATGTGGTCACTACAATTCACTCAGGTCAGTAGAGCCACAGGAAAAGAGATCAGACCAATCCTGGGATTACTGTAGAAAAGTTTAAATCTCTCATTGAAAAATCCTAGGCTTCAACACTGGTCATATTAAAATGGATTGCTAAAGTGAATATTCTAATTGTAGCTAATCCCATTAGATCTAATTAGTTTCTTGGCAATCAGTCCATCTGTAGGGCAACATCACTCCCTGACGTCTGTCTGGTATGCAAGTGTAAGGGGTTATACTTGTGTTGGGTTGTTAAAAGTAATGGTTTGCCATGGGAAACCAGGGAGTAGGATGGCCTGGTTGTGGCAAGAGAACAGTTAATAGTTAATAGTTTAATAGTTTATAATAATAATAGTTAATAATTTGGACCTGTGTATGTAGTGTGCTGTGAGTCAGGAGAAGCTGGGCAGCCAATCAGCAAGCTCGAGGGGTAGAGCTGGGCTGAGGAGAAGGGGGGACAGCTTGTGCAGAGGGGGAAGCTGCAGTTGGTGACAGTTAGAGTTGTCAGTTGAGAGTCAGTGAGAGGAAAGGAGACAGTGACAGGAGAGAGAGAAGTGTGCACCTCAGAGTTGCAGTAGCCATGAGGGGTGGAAGATATTATCGGCTGTCATTCAGAGAGAGTAGAAAGCCTTGTCCTTGTATATGTAATGGTTCGTGGATTCGGTGGACCACCGGAAGCGATGATAGTTAAGCAGCCAGGGGGGGAGCTAAGTAGCCCCGGTTTCACCAGGGCCACGCAAAGGGGATGGACTTGCTGCGGCGTGAGGGTACCAGGTGCTACCCTGACGTACTTGCTGTGATGGCGGCGGGTATGCGTGGTACAAAATGTAATCAGAGGCGTGTCGGGGACAGGGAGGAGGGCGACAGGCGGCAAAAAGGCAAGGTAGGAAACTAAGCAGCGGATGGTACACGGGTAATCAGACAGACTCCAAACTTCAAGACAGGCAACGGGACACCAACAATTGGCAGAGAGAGAGGGGGCGTGTACATTATAGGACAGCGGCGGCAATTAGCAATTCGGGGCACTGGCCATTTAAATCCAGAGGAAGCGTCGCGCGCGCCCCAAGCAGGGGCATGCGTTAGGGGTGGCACAGGCAGGGCAGGGGACAGGGCGTGGACGGGTAAGTAACTAGGGCGCAGCTGGCAACAGGGGAATGGTCGCGGGTGGCTGCGGCACCTGCGCCGGACCCCCTGCGGGCGGGGGGCGCCGCGGGGGACGCCGGCACCCGTGCCGGACCCCATGACAGTATATAGCTGCCATTTGTTAAAAGCATAGAAAATCTGGGAGAGGTCCCCAATCTACATTCAGTGAGTGTCCGGAGGAAAGGCATTGATCCGCGGAGCAGTGAGAAGTTCAGAAGGAGGCCTGAGCTATAATGGAGGAAGCCACTGAGAACAGTCAGGCAGAGCAGTGAAGTAGGCAAGAGGAGGACCCCTTGTTAGTTGTGTGTGTGGATGCTAAAGCTGCTGGGTGCCAGGACATGAGCGCACTGTATGTACTGCCGCAGGCAGGAGAGTAATAGCCTCATCACTCCCAGAACAGTTGTCAGGTCAATTGATTATCACCGGTGCACCACACGTCTCAAACACTGTGCCTCTCCCCGAAATTCAAAACCACACATTTGGGGTGACGCCATTTCACCACCCTGTCTGTTACTCAGGGAGACACCTGTGTGCACTCAGAGAGCTGATTTAATGTCGATTATCTCCGGACTAAAGTATCATATATTGGTCAATGTATTAAAAAAAAGTCTTCATTTACCATTCCCTTTATGTTGAAAGCTAATCTCTGTAGTTAATAAATCCCTTTAAAAATGTTGTACCTGCTGGAATTCAGGAAGAGTATAACAAAAATCTATAGGCCCTTAAGGATGCATTTACATAGAACAGATCAGCTTTGATCACATCCACAAGATGGACCCGACAGGCGTGATGCAAATATGCATTGGTGATCACTCATGTGAACGGCGCTATGCGTTTGTCATTGCCGGCAGTGATAATCTCACTGCTAATTGTTAGATGCGACTCTAGGTCCTTTCTGATGGACCCAGAAATACATCAGAAAAGCGTATGTTCATACGGAGTGGAGACGCCGTGTGAACATACCCTTAGTTGATCTGTTAAATGTATTGTATCTGTCTCAGCCTGGATGACCACAAAAAGGTTGTAGTGGTTGCAGGGAGTTCTGTCTCCCTGATGCAGTCAGTGGCTAGCTGTTATAGACTTGATTGGATTCTGGAGATGCCCTCTGTGGTGACTTTGTTTGGGGTTGGAGCCTGCAGAAGATTGCCCACATGTTAATCAAGTAGAGAAAGTTTCAAATGAGGATGTGTGGTATGTAGAGTGCTACTCCTTCAACATCAATAAATTTGGTTGGTGCTGTTCCCTCACATCTACACTCTCTCTGTTGATTGTGTGTTGATCAAACAATACCTGTGACAAAGGTTCTCCCAGAAACAACACTTTTTACCTATCCACAGATACAGTAGGTTAAACTGAATGGAGGGAGAGGGGGGCCTTTTTTTTAGCCCCAGAAATTCTCTACGGTTTAACACTCTAACCCCTAATCTCTTAAAAACACATAACACAGTAATAAGCCAGTAGGAAAGTTTGGAGCAGGCTTAACCCCTTACCGCCGGAGCCAGTTTTGGCCTCTCTGACAGAGCCCTATTTTTAAAATCTAGTATCTGTCACTTTATGTGAGAATAACATTTTGACACTTTAACCTATCCATGTGATTCAGAGATTGTTTTCTCATAACACATTGTGCTTTAAGAAACAAATTTTGGTCCAAAAAATGCTTGTTTATTTGTGAAAAATATCTAAGTATCGTGAAAAATTTGAAAAATTTACCAATTTCAAACAAACAAAAATTTCTGCATGTAAGACAGATAGTTATTCCACTCAAAATAGTTTATAACTAGCATCTACCATATGTCTGCTGTAGTTTGGCATCATTTTTTTTTTTTAAATCTTTTTATTAAGCATTCCAGAACATGCAATAAGTACATGAATTACACAAGTGAAATTTACAGAGATACAATGACCGTCATGATATCCAGTCCATTGACGGCCTACGATGATACATTCCGAAATGCAATGCTTTTCTTATTTTTCCCCCTTACCCCCCAACATATAACTGTTAAATGACTTTAGTAAGTAACACAGAGTAAAACATTTGTATATTATAGAATGTACTTTGTAAATAAGTATTGAGAACAAAAGGTTCAAAGATTGCGAGTATGTGCACTCTGCATTACCAATTTAAACAAACACAAGTTTAAACAAAATCCAACCTGGGCCTTCGTTTTTGCGATCTCGTGTCTGTTCCGGAGAACCGGAACCATGCCTCTTCCCAACTGTCTAACCTAGAGACCAGCTTTCTAAGTGCACATAAACCTGCTCTATGTTAGACCAGGATTTTCTTGGTATTATATTGACTCAGGCTATAAGCCGTATCTTTTCCCTCAACCCCTGTCTGCCGACGTAAGGGAAAGGCCAAATCGAAAAAAACAGGAAGATTACCGTATTTCAGGCCCAGGCAAAAAGAAAACATACATCAATAAAACATACATCAATAAGTGCCTCGTTCCCAAGCCCCCCCCCCCATTCTATCTTGAAAAGGCGGCCGTCAGATTTTGCCTTTTTCTCCACCAACATCTTTTTTTTATGTTTAAGATGGATTCCCGGGCCCCCGAAGCACCCAAAGGCAGAGCTGGAGTTTTATACTTTGGGTAGGTCGGTTAAAAACCCCTTCAAAATTTTGGGGGGCTCTCCATTAGTACCTGTTCCTGATCCATGAGTAGGGTGAAACACTCCCAATACCCCCCTTTTTTTGCGGAAGAAAGGGGGATAAAAGCTCCCCCAGACCGGGAAAAAAAAAATTTCAACATGTGTCCCCTTTTTCCCCGGGCTTACCCAATTTCCATTTTCAATTTTTAGGACATTTTCTAAAAACATCTTGGGCAAAATTTTTTTTTTAATTTTGTTTGACCTTATGTTAGGTAACCACATAAAGGACTTCATCTAAGAATACACCACAAAGTTTTCAAAACAGCTTTTGGGAAGTTTTTTCCCATTTCAAAATTTC
Source organism: Phyllomedusa bahiana (assembly GCA_025379985.1). Lineage (NCBI taxonomy): Eukaryota > Metazoa > Chordata > Amphibia > Anura > Hylidae > Phyllomedusa > Phyllomedusa bahiana. The sequence goes on along the minus strand of JAODAL010027565.1, from coordinate 18,659 downwards.
ACTTTTTTGCAGTTTTTCATTTTTTATACTTATTCACGGGAAATACGGAAAATGTGACTAGGTAAAGCAACAAATATTGTTTCCCCCAGATTCCGTTTTCAGGATATCCCATTGGGGCCCCTTAGTGGCTTTTTGGGCCAACCAAACCCAAATAGGAGGAGCCCTCCCGGACTCTGGGGTTCTTTTCAATACATTTTTTTTGGGGGCATTTCGGTTTGCGGCACCCTAAGGTGAAAAAACTTAAAAAAACTACTAAAAAGACCCCATTTTGGAAAACTACCCCCTTAAGGATAACCCGGGTGTAGTGAGCATACGCCCCCAAAGTGTGTCCCAAATTTTTTAGCTTTAGGTGTGAAAATTAAAAAATTTTTTTTTTTTTCCAACAATCTGAATTTTAGTGAAAATTTTAAAATTTTTACAAGGAATCCTGGTAAAAAAAAGTGCCCAATTTTGCAGCAATTTTTCCGGTTCGGCAATACCCTACATGTGGGTTCACTGGGGTTTGGGGCGCATGGCAGGGTGTACAAGGGAGGAGCGCTTTTTGGGCTTTTGGAACGCAGATTTTGGTGGGCCTGTCGCATTTAAAAACCCCCCAAAGTACCAGAACGGGTGAAATTTTCCAGAAGTCACCCCTTTTTTGGATTCAGCACGCCCTCATAGATCTCATATGGGGTGTATTGTGCACTTTGGGTGCCGGTGTTCCATAGTTTTTTTTTTTGCTTGGGGCTATGAAAATGAGGGGGAAAACGCAATTCCGCATTTTTTTTTGGGCTTCAATGTTACAGCGTTCGCCCTGAATGTAAATGACAGGATACTTTATATGGGGGTTGGTACAATTCAATGAGTAGATTTTATATAGTTTTTTATTTTTATTACTTTTACACAATAAAAAATAGGTTAAAAAAAATTTTTTGTTTTTGTTGCCCTGCTCGATACCTAAGTTTTTAGTTTTCTGTAAAAGGTGATTGTGGGCTTTTTTTTTTGTGGGATGAGTTGACGTTTTTATTATTACCATTTTGGGGGGGGTATGCCGCTTTGATCACTTTTTATTTAAGGGTTTTTTTGAGGGTTTTTTTAACAAAAAAAACGCATTCAGGAGTGTTTTTTAGTTTTTTTTTTACAGCGGTCACGTGCTGTTTATCACAGGGGCGATACAAAAACAAACGTACCCAATTTGTATATTTTTTTATGTTATATGTTTTAACAATAAAAAAAAATTTTTTTCAAAAAAGGGAAAAAACTTTTTTGCTCGCCATAGTCTGGGGCCATAACTTTTTTATTTTTCTGTGTCGGGGGTGGTTGGGATTGTTTTTTGTGGGGTGATTGTATTTTATTGGGATAATTTTTGGGGGGGCAAGCTTTTTTATCAGTTTTAAATCCCTTTTTTGGAAGGCGGGTGAAGAAAATATCAATCCTAGTGCGTTTTTTTTTTTATTTTTTTAACAGTGCTCACTGGCATATCCATGACCGTTTGCTTTACTCTCTGAGTCGATACTATTATGGCGATACCCATTTATATAGTTTTTTTTTTTTAAATTTTGAAGCACTTTAAAAAAAAAAAAAAGTGTTTTTATTGTGTTAAATAATATTTATGCATCGCGTCTTCGAAAAGCCATAACTTTTTATTTTTCCGTATACAGGACTGTAAGGATTTTTTTTCGGGATAAACTGACGTTTTAATTGATACAACTTTGCCGTTTATTGTGTTTTGATCGCTTTTTTTTTCCCTTTTAGTGCGCGGTGTACAAAAATCGCCCAAATTTTTTGACGGCGTTCACCGTACGGGTTTAACTTGTGACAATTTTATAGGGTGGGCGTTACGCACGCGGCTATACCAAATACGGGTACTTTATTTATTTTTGATCTTTTTGGGGCGATTGGCGCTTATAAAGGGGAAAAGGCTGTGTGCGTGTTTTTATTTTATTTTTTTGTGTTTGTGTTTTACTTTTTTTACTTTTTCAAATTTTTTTACTTTTCCCCAGTGGGGATTTGTAACAGCAAATCCCCACTGGGAAAAGCATCGTTGTTTGCTGTTGAATGGAAAACCCGCATACCAGGTTACTGCTGGTACAGGGCGCAATGGAAAATATTTAAAACCCTGCCACAATGATTTTGGGCAGGTGACATCACCCGACTACCCCCGGTGCTTTTTAAAAAAACACCGGGGGGAGTCAATAAAAGACCAGCGACGGTCTGCGCCGCTCGCCGCCGGGTCGAAACTCACTTTCCTGCCTGCGACTTCATTTTCGCAACCTGCAGGTTGCGGTAATGAAGCTTAATCACCCGCGGCCGGGGCTCACTGTGGCCGGGGGGGGATGCGGCTGAAACCCGCGGGAATTACCGCTGGTTAAAAGTCGCGATCGTTTGTGGTTTTCCCGGAAATCCTACACATCGCCAGGTCGTATGAAATACGCCCTTTTTGGGGGGAAGTCATTTTCCGCTAGGGCGTATGCATACGTCCAAGTGGGGAAAGGGGGAAAAACTGGGGTCAATCTTTTGGGTGGGGTTTTTTTACTGATGCTTGTGTGAAGTCAAAAAGGAGGGAGAACTATGTAATTTAAATGTAACAAATATACATAAATACAAATTTTAATAGCTTAAAACCCAATATTTAAAAATAAAATATAAGGGAATTAAAACTTTTTTTTAAAATCTAATTTTAATTTAAAATGATAAAAACTGAAAAGGGTGGGCTTTTTTTCACAAATTTTTTTCTCTGCTTTTCATTGACCACTGTTTCCTCCAACCATGGTGTTTTCAGTTAAACAGAAGCTAGTTTATCTGTGTTACTGATAAACTTTAAACCCTTTTAGAGCTCAGTAAAATGTTGGGGCAGGGGGGGAAATGTGTGTCCCTACGTCGGGGGACGGGGATGTTTATTTTGCTTTTGGGCTGGAAAAATCAAAATAAACCCTCGTTTTACATAGAACAGCTTTTTCCTAAATTCACCCTCAATGTCTCTCAGCGTCTCATGGGATGGGACCTGGTTTCTCCCCTGGGGGCCCAAACGGGATCAGGGAAAATTATTCAAATTTTAAACACAGAGAAACCTCTACTATTAGTTTGTAAACCCCCCAATTTAGTTAGTTTAGGGATTTGAACTTTTTTATGAAAGTTAGCTAGGGGTTTTTTAAAGCAAAATCTACCACTGTAATTTCACGGGCGGTGGGGCGGGGGGGGGGGGGGGCCCCGCGGGGGGAACCAGCCCAAGCCTATCTTAAAAAACCCACGGGAAAAATTCACCCACCAAAACTTAGTGAAACATTGTAATTGGAAAAAATTTTTTAAAATTATTAAAAATTTTTGCTAATTTGAAAATTTTTCCCTTATTTTTTGGGCGGGCCCCGAAACCATATAATTGGATAAACAACAACTAGAAGCGGGTCCCTCTTTGGTTAGCTCCCCAAAACCCCTCCACTTTTTATTATCAGATAACATTTCGATAGGTTTCAATTTTACCCCTTACAACCCTGGACTTTATAAAAAATCCCCCTTTGCCATTTAAAATTCCCAAACCAGCAAATTTTGTAGCCCACACAGGGGTTTTATTTGTTGCCAAAAAACATTTGAAATTCTAGGGGGAAAAACATCACGTTACCTTTTTTTTTGACTTTTTGCGCACCCCCCCTTTTTTTTCCCTTGACGAACCCCTCCCCCCGTAAAACCCTTAAACCCCCGCAATTCTATATTTAAAACCCCCAGGGAATTAAATAAAATATACCTTTTAATTTTATCAAAAGCAAACAATGTACAAGTTTTTTTAAACCTTTTTTGCCCCCCACCAAGCACTGTTTCATATGACCGCAGCAACAAAACTAAAATTCAAAAAAACCCAAAATTTAAATTTCTACCAGGGGTTAATTAAAGGTAAAAAATCCCAATTTTATTTAAAAAAATTTTATAACGAACTTTTTTTTGGATTTTTGGGGAACCCAACATTGCCCCTTTAAACCCCCCCATCTTAGAAAATTTTTTAAAACAGAAATTTTTCTATAAATTCAACCAAGGTGAAAAAAGGTCAAAAAAAATAACCGGGTTTTTTACAAAAGATAACAGTAACTTTGGTTTTTTTGAACTTTTCCCGAAAAACCCACACTTTTATTTCCGAGGGCATCTATAAATCGGAAAACCGGGAAATTTAATTTAAACCACAGGGAATTGAAAAGGTTGCCAAAAAAAAAAGGTTTATTTTATTCAAACATAAAAATTACGGTTTTTTAACTTTTTTTGGGGCCGTCCCCCAAAACACTTTAATTTTAAAACGCGGCAACTACGTTAAATTTAAAAAAGCTTTCTATTTTCAAAAAACAAGGGGAAAAAAATTTGAAAGGTTTAGAAAATACGGGGTTTTATTAATTACCCCCAAAACATTAAAAAATTTTTTTACGTGTTTTTTTATTTTGGGGCCACCCATCACTTTATTGACGCAGCATTTACAAAAAATCTTTAAAAAAATTTTCAATTTATATTTTCCCCACCCACGGTGTTGAAAGGGTTGAAATTTTAAAATAATGTTATTATATCAAAACATAAACGGGGTTACGGTTTTTTTGACTTTGGGAATACAGAAAACATTGCCACTCGGGGGCATCCGTAAAACCTAATAAAAAAACAACATATTAAAAGGGGTTTTAATTTTGGGAAAGGTTGAAAAAATACTGGTTTTATTATACAAAAAATAAAGTTCGTTGGTTTTTTGTGACTTTTTTCGCACCCAGATTGTAATTGGGAGGACCCAATCTACAAAAACTTAAAACACAGAAACCTAACCCCCCGGGGGAATTAAAAAGTGGAAAACAAAAACTTTTTAATTATATCAAAACATAAAACCGGGTTAACTTTTTTTTTTGGGACTTTTGGCACCCAGTCGGGGTTTATTTGACACAAAATTCCGTGAAATTTTAAAACAGGAATTTTCTATTTTACCAAAATTGAATTGGGGGGAAAGGGGGCCAAAAAAAAAACAGTTTTTTAATTTATTAAAAATTTAACAGATAGGGGGTTTTTGGATTTTTCCCCCGGGTTCCAAATTTGTTGAAAACACCTTTAAAAAAATTTAATAATTTGAACCCAAAATTTTTGTTTTGTTAAAAGGGGATTTTGAAAATCGGGAATTTGCTGCTTTTAAAAAGGGGGTTTTTTCCCCAAAACTTTTTTATATTTTAAATTTTTTTTATTTTTCCGGGAACATGGGGAAATTCAGGGGGGGTAAAAGGCCGAGAAAGATAAAACATAGGTGGAGGTGAGGAAGGTTTGCTCCTTCCATGGGGGCCGAAACACGCATGCCAGGGATTCGTAAAAATTTAGGCAGGACCGTAAGGCCGGGGCAACTGGGCAGGCCCAGTGGAAACTAAATAACTTAAATGGGGGGTAAATTTGTCCCAAAAAAAGGGTTAAGGGACCTTGGGAAACTAGCAGTTTAACCTTCCTGGGGGTTTTTGGGGAGGTCAGGGGGAAAGGGTTAAAACTTTTTAAAACATGCAACATAAAGGCAACGCCAAAACCCATAAAGAGGCCCAAATGTCAAACTTTTCGAAAACCCCAAACCACGGATGGGAAATCCCAAAAATTCCCCTGAAAACCTCTTGGGGGGAAAAAATCCGGGGTTGGGGTCAAAAGGCCATTTTTAAAAGGGATATTGGGGAAAAGGGGGGTTTTCCAAAACGGGGTTTCTGGAACCCGGCCCAAACTGATCCTAAATGGGGAGAATTTTTAAGGAAGCCGCAAACCGGGCAAAAAAAATTCCACGGGGTTTTTTCGGGGGGGGCCCAAAGTCCCCCTTTGTTTAGCCCCAGCTTCCCTGGGGGCCAGAAAAAGTCGGGGAGGGGGGACGCCCCAAAAAGGGGGTTTCCCCCCGGTTGGTTGAAATGAAATTGGGGAACTAAATTGGGATTTTTAATTGGTCTTTTTGAAATTTGTTGCAAGGTTCAAAAAGGTGGACGGGGAGGAAAATTTATGGGTAGTGAAAAGCGGGCCCCCTGAAAAAAGGGAGAGGGGTTAAGCAAAAGTGGCGATTTTTATTGGGCCCCCCCCAAAAACGGGGTCAGGAAACCCCCCTGGGTTATCCCCTTCCCAAAAGGTCCAGACCCCAAGTGGGTTTTTTTTTAAAAGAAAGGTTAAAATTCCCCAGGAGTTAAAATGCCGGGCCCCTTTGCCGTAAAAAAAATAAGGGGTAGGGAAGGGGAACCCTTGGGTGGTTAAAAAAAAACCACCAACATTTTCCTATAAAATGAGGGGAATCAATTATAAAAATTGTTTTGGGAAACTTGGGGGGAAAAAACCAGAACCGGACCCCGGGCCCTAAAACACTGTAAAATTTCGGGGTTTTTTGGGGGCCCTTTTTTCCCCCATCCCCCAAAACCTTTCCAAAAGCCCCCCATGTCCCCAGAGAGTGGGATAAACCCCCCTTCAACCCCCCAACCCACCCTAGTTACCCCCAGAACCCCCAGGGACCCTTACCGAGGTGGGGACCTTTTTTCCCGCCGGGGGTTTGAAAAACAAAAGGAAAACGCTCCTTGGGGAAAAGAGCGGAAAGGTCAAAATCGGGGCCGCCCTTGTTTTCCAGGTTTGGACAAAAAAAACACTTTACCCAAAAAACCCCCAAACCAAAAGGCCTAAATTCCCGCATTGCCACCCTTTTCCCTTGGAAATGTAGGGCCTTTCCTCGGTACACAGATTGGGTTTCCCCCCAAAACTAGGGGGATCCTTGCCCACAAACCATTAAGGGGGGAGGCATTTTTTTTTCCGGGCCCCCGTCCCTTGCCCGTGGAGCCACTTCAATTAAAATTTCAAGCGTTTTGGGCGTTCATTTGGGGGAAAAAGGGGTTATTCCAAAAATGGGGACAATGGACATAAACCCTGAAGGGGGCTAAAATTTCGTGAAAAGCTTAAACGGGGTGAAGTTTTTTGGGGGGGAAAAAAGGGTGGGGGTTTAAAACCTTTAGGCGTCGGGCCAACGTTTCTTAAAAAGCGGGAAAAAGTGGCCGGGGGCCTTTCCCCCAAATGGTTTTTTGGGGCAAAAAGGGGGTGCCCAGGAAAACCAGGGGGTGGGTTAAAATTAATTTTCCCCCCTTGGATACCCCCACACAAAAGGCAAGCTGTAGTCCAAAAGCAAAAAAGCCCCAAAACCCTGGGTGACAAAAACCCCGGGGGTGCCCAGGAAGGGGCGATGGGGAAACGGGGGAAAAATTGGCCTGGGGGAAAAATGGTGGGGGGAAGGAGAATTCTTTTGGGGGGGAAAAAAATTAGGAAAGGGGCCCAAGGGAAATTTTTAAAAAGGAAGTTGGGGGTTGGTTGGGGAAGGGGGAAAAAAAGGGGGGGAGGTTGGGGGGGGGGGTATTTGGGTTCCTAAAGGGGGTTTTTTGGGGGTGGTTGGGGGGGGGAGTTTTAACCCCCCCGGGGAAAGGTTAATTTTTGGGGGGGGAAGGGGGGGTTAAAGGGAAAAATTTATTTAAGGGGAGGGATTGTGGAAGAAGGAATAAAAAGGGGGTTTTTTGGAAATTTAGAAGTGGAAAAGGGAAAAGGAGGGGGGGAAAAAAGGGGGGGTTGAAAAAAAACCAAAAGGAGTGGGGGGGGGAAGGGGAAAAAAAAAGGAAAGGTTGAAATTTAAATTGGGGATTTTGGGGAAAGGAAGGGAAAAAGGGTATGGGGGGGGGAAAAATGTTGTAGGGGGGAATTTGTGGGTAAATTTGGGGGGGTTTGGGAAAAATTTTTTGGGGAATTTGGAAAAAATTTTTAGAGGGGGGGGAGGGGGGAAGTAGAAGTTTTTCCGGAAAAAAGGGTGGGGGTTTTTTTGGGTAAAATAAAGGGGGAAGTTTAAAAAATTTTAAAAAGGGGGGTTTTTTAAAGTGGTTGGGTGGGGGGGTAGTGAAAGGGGGGGGAACAGTGAGGGGGGGGATAACCTGGGGAAAAGAAAAAGGGTGTGTTGAAGGGTGCCGGAAAAAAGGGAGGAGGAGGAGGAAGAGGAATTTTTAGAAAATTTTTTAAACCCCCAAACCCCCCTGTTGGAAAGAGGTTGGCGCAAAATTTGAGGGGGAAAGGAGGAAATGAGGAAGTTTAAGTTTGCTGGGTGCCCCTCGCCCCAAAGGTTTTGGGAAATCAAGGACCCCTTTCCTCTCACATGAGGGGTTTTTGGAAATGCTTTTTTTTCCCCCTCCAACAGATCCCCCCGTTAAAGGCCCAAAAAAATGAACAACGGGTTCACTGGGTGGCACCCCCTGGACCCCCCGGACAAAAAAAAAAACCACCCCTTTTCCTTTTCCACCCCCCCCAAATAGAGAGTAAAATGCGGAAAATGGAGCCCTTCCAAAAGGGAATCAACGGAGCCCAATCTGTTGCGTTTTCCCTTCATTTTCCCCTCAAATGTCAGGGTTGAACAACATCAGGACTAACCACATTAGAGTCCCCCAAGTAGGCGTAGGGGGGAAAGCAGGCAAGGTGGCAGAAGCCAAATGGGGGGCCCTCGGGAAATTCTTTGTTTTTACCCCCCTCACCACGAAATGCAAGGGAAAGGGCACACACCCAAAACACACAGAGATCAGCTTAAATCATGGTGAAACGACTATCTGCGGTCCCAAACACCGATGTTTTTTTTTTGGCATGGGGTTCCCCGGACCCAATAGTTTCTGGGTACCCCAAAAGGGGACAAATGGCCCGGCTGGCTCGTCACCCATAAGGTTTTTGCCCCCTCCCCAGCACCAGCGTCATATCGGGAGCGGCCCTTTCCCGCAAAGCGGGAGGAGCCCATTACAGACAAAACGCACCCGGGTTTTCCCACAGATAAGGGGGGATCGTTTGACTTTCATAAAGGGAAAAACGGGCCCATGGACCCTGGGTTTGTTTTTGGGGGCCCCCAATTGCCAGGTCCCGTTTTAGTTGCCTTTCTACTTCACTTTCCCTTTTTAAAACCCAAAAATTTGGCCCCCTTTTTTGAAAATTTTTTTTTAAAAATTTGGATAAAAATTTTTTACTGCAATTTTTATTTCTCTTTTCCCAAAAATTCATTTTCCCGGGGTTTTGTTTGTGGGAAACCCCCGGGAAAAAAGACAGAAAGGGGTTTCATGACAACACCGTATTCCATTTACCCCTTTTATCTTAAAAGTTTTCGCATTGTCAATGGTTTTGGGGGTCATTTTTGCGGGTGAGTTCCCCAGCAATAATCTTTGGTCCTTTGGAAAACCCCCAGAAATGTGATTCTAAGGGAAAATTTCCCCCTCAAATTTTTAATAGTGGCTGAGAAGTTCAAATTTAAAATTTTTTTGGGGGTCATTTTCTGGGGAATACAGCTATAATTATGGCCCCTTTTTGGGAAACCCAGAAATGGGGTTTTCTAAGGGGCATTTTCCCCCCCTCACAAATTTTTAATAGTGGCTGGAAAGCCCATATTTTTAATTTTTTTGGGGTCATGTGGGCTGGAGTTTTACAGCAAAAAATCATGGCCCTTTTGAAAACGGGAAATTTTGGGGCCTTCTAAGTGGCTTTTCCCTCCCTAAACAATTTTTAACAGGGGTTTGGGAAGGGGTCATTTTTAAAAATTTTTTTGGGTCATGCGTTTTTGAAATGCAGAAATACAAACAGGTCCAATTATAAAAAAAATGTTTTTTCCCTAAAGACATTTGTTCTTCCCCCAAAATTTGACCAAAGGGGGGCCTGGGGGTTCAGGGTTTTTGGAATTTTTTGGGGGCATTTTGCTGTAACATGCATTTTCCTACAGGCCTATTCAAAAAAATTTTTGTTTCTAACAACATTTGTTCTTCACAATTGTAAAGATTGGCTCAAGGGTGATGGTCCCTGCAAAACGGGAATAGGTTAGGACCCCTGTAATGGACACAAAATTGCAAAATAAATTTAAATTTTTGGGCAAGATCCCTCTGAATTGTACAAGGGGGGTACAGAAAATTTGACCGGATTGGGGTTTTCAGGGGGAACATGGGGTTTTAATGGGAGCAAGGGGACAAAAGAACAAAGTACAGAACCATTTCCTCCAGCACGTTAGAAAAATGAGAAAAAGAATGCCAAGAAAAAGGGGGCACCGGGGTGTAATCAGGGGCTTAACCCCCCATTTTCCAAGTGAAAGCCCATTGGGGCCAACTCATACGGAGGGGCAAAACGCCCCCCCAGGTTTGACTGTGTACAAAGGAAAAGGCCTGGGGGTTCTCAAAACTTCCGCTTCCCCACTCTGCTTCAGCACGACAGTTTTTTGTTTCTGCCGGGCACAGGGCCTTTTTAACCTTGCTGTTTTAATAGATGGGGAAAAAAACCCCCCTGGGGCCTTTTTCACCGCACCCACTGTAACTCCGGGCCCGGGGTCATGGGTGTGGGGCCCCGGGGAAGGGAAGTCCCAAAGGTTCCCGTGAAACAAAAAAGGTGGTTGAAAGGGCTCCCTTTTTTTCCCCACTTTTTAAATGTGGGGGTCATTAGGTTTGGGGCCCCAGCTGTTTGGCCCCGGACAGGGGGATAGTCCCAAAGTCCCCGTTCAATAAAAGATGGTTCAAATCATACTGCCTTTTTGTCACTTTTTTAAAAAAAGTGGGGATACAGGTTTTTAAAGGGGCAAACCCGTTACAAAGACAGGGATAGAAAATTTTTCTTTGACTTTTTTTTTTTGTACTTAATAACCTAATTGTTTTCCCAAATGTAAAACACGTAAACCAATTTTACTGTTTTTGGATGTTTAATTTTTAGCCCTTTTCCAGCCCTTGTTTTTGGGGTGGGAATAATGAAGGTGTTGTTGCTCCCCCTAGACTTTTTTTGGACATCGCGCATAATCGAAAGCTCACTACGAAAAAACCCTTTTCGATAGCGGGGCCCACTATCGACTATTGTAGGCCCCAAACCCGATAGCCAAAGAAAACGCTCAACACTACTCAGTAAAACCCTTTGCCTAAAAATTTTTCAAACCTCCCTTTCAAATCATGGGCCCCTGTAACATATCAGTTTAAAGGGTAGCAAGGGGATAAAACTGAAAACTACTAGAGAACCAAAAAACCCCCTGGCCTGGGGCTTGGGAAACGGCCCGTGGCTCTGTGAAAAAAAGCAAGGATGAAAACCGCTTTTAAAAAATTTTAAATCTAAATTTTTAAAGAACCCTAGTTTTTTAAAGAAATTTTTCCCTTTTTAAATGAATTTTGGGGAAGGTTTCTTATAAAAATGGAACAATTTATAATATTTATTTCTAAAAAATGTAGCCTTTAAAAACCCTTTTAAATATACCCTAATTTTCGTTTTTTTGGGAGCATCAATGAACTTAAATTAGTAAGTAACTGAAAAGCATTCTGTTTTAAAAATTTTAAGTTTTGGGTTACTATGTGTAAAAAATCATTGACAAATTTTAGTTGTGTTGGTTTTTAACGCCCCCAAAAACCCCCAAAAATGGGGTATAATTCCCCCCGATATTGAAATTTGTCAAAAAACATTAAAAAATCCACATAAAACTTTTTTTCTAAATATTACAGCCAAACATTTACATATCTAAAATAAAACAGAAAAGCTATTCTAATTTCTTTCTTATTCAAACTGTGATTTTGTTCATTTCCCCAGACATAAAATGGAAAAAAAAAGCGATTCCCAAAAAAGGGATATAAATGCCAAGTTGGGACCAAAGAAAACGTCAAATTTATCCCACAAAAAAAACCCTTCCCTTTGCTAAGTATTGGAAAAATAAAGACGTTATTGGGTATCAAAGACAGTGACCCTAAATTTTTGGTTTTTTCACCAAAAAAAACACTTTTAATTTTAAAACACTTCAACAAAAATTAAACTTTTACAATTTTTGTATCCCCCCTTTTTGTATCAACCCACAGAGTAAAACAGCTTGTCACATTACTGCAAAGGGAGCCCTGTTTAAAAAAAAAAATAAAAAACTCACTAGGTTTTTCTGTATTTTCCTCATCCCCGCCTTTCCCCCAAAATGGGTTTAAAACTAATCAAAAAGCCCTTTTTCCCCCCAAAAAAAAAAAAAAATAAAAACATGTAAATTTTTTTCCCCCCAAAACCTTTCCATTCACAATTCTATACACAGAAAAATAAAAAAGTTATGGCTTTCAGACTTTGGTGATGCAAAAATGTGTTGTCTTTGAACAAAATTGTTTTTATTGTGTAAAAACAGTAAAACAAAAAAAAAAAATTTGGGTATTGCTGTAATCGTATTAACCTACTGATTAAAGATAGCATGTAATTTATGCTGCATGGGGACCACTGTAAAAATAAAAATAAAAAACACTACCATGATTGCTGTATTTTGTTCAAAACACCTTCCAAAAACCTTGATAAAAAGCAAACAAATCGCTGTATGAAGCCCATAATGGTATCAGTAAAAACATCAAATCATACCGCAAAAAAACAAGCCCTTAATCAGCTCCATGTACAAAAAAAGTAATTGCTATCAGTCTATGATGACATAAAATGCAAGTTTTTATAGAAACATTTCTATTGTGTAAAATACATCAAAAACTATATAAAAATTTGTATCATTGCAAATTTACCGAGCTGCATAGTAAAGTTATTATGTCTTTTATACTGCGCGGCGAATGATGTAAAAATGAAGCCCAAAAAACAATGGTGGAACTGAATCCCCACCACCCCCCATTTTCATGGCTCAATACTAAAAACTATGGAACAACAGTGCGCTTAAAATGCACAATACATCTTTAGATGAGATCCATGAGAGGTGTTGAATCCAAAATGGGGTGACTTCTGGATGGTTTCACCTCTTCTGGTACTTTGGTGTGCTTTGTAAATGTGACATGGCACCCACCAAAATCTGCTTTCCAAAAGCCAAATAGCACTCCCTCCCATGTACACCCTGCCGTGCGCGCAAACAGCAGTTTACACCCACATATTTTGTATTGCCAAACTTTGAAGAAATTGCTTAACAAATTTTGGGGTGTTTTTTTCTGGGATTTTCAGCTAAAATTGCAGTTTGTTGGAAAAAAATAAGTTTTTCATTTTCACGGCCTAATGTAAAAATATTTGTGAAACACCTGTGGGGTCGATGTACTCACTACAACCCTGGATATATTCATTAAGGGGTGCAGTTTCCAATATGTGGTATTTTTAAGGGTGTTTTTTTACGTTTTAGCACCTTAGGGTGTCCGCAAACCTGTAAACACCTAAATAAAATTGTAATGAAAATGAGACCCCAAAGTCCTGTAGGTGCTTCTCCTGTGGTTGAGTAAATAGTGCACTAGTGCACATATGAGATATCACTAAAAATGGCAGAATAAGGGGAATCAAAGTTTAGTCGCATTTACCTGATTACAACTACCGTGTTCTAGTGGATAACGGTTAAAAATTTAAAATCTGCAAAAAAAGTGAAGCTTTGAAATTTCACCTCGACTTTGCTTTAATTTCTGTGAAATATCTAATAGGTTAATAAACTTTCTAAATGCTGTTTTGAGTACTTGAAGTGGTGTAGTTTCTTATATAGAGTCACTTATGGGACTAACTAACATACAGAACCCTCAAAGCCATGTCAGAACTGGAAAATCTACACTGCAAAATTTCTTGAAAATGTATAAAATTACTACTAAATTTCTTAGCCCCTAATGTCGTACAGAAAAAAGACATTTAAAAAATGATACCAACATACAGTAGACATATAGTAGATGCTAGTTATAAACTATTGTGTGCAATAACTGTCAAATAAACATGGATTGCATGGACAAAAATTTCTTATTAACTTAAAGCACAATGTGTCACTAGAAAATAATCTCTGAATCACAGTGTCAAAAATGTATTCTCACAAAGTGTCACAAGTCAGATTTCAAAAATAGGGCTCTGTCAGTGGCTGCAGTGGTAAAGGGTTAAAATGATATAAGAAGAAACAATCACCCAATTAAAAAAAACTATACAATAGTCACATATTGCTTTTCAATATGTGAAGAAAAAAAATGATTGAAGTATCCCTTCAAGTTGTTTAAGAGCAGTGATATATTTTCGAAAATGTAGATGAAAAATTCTAAAGGAAAGGTTACCTGAAAATTTTAATTTCTTCCATGTTGAGGTAAGACAACTTAACTTACATCAAGCAGTGCTTAGGATAAATTACTCATTTAAAATGGCATAGGTAAGAAAATAAAACAATCTTAAAATTTGGAATTACTTGTGTCAGCAGACTACACATTTAACTTCTATCTTCTATTATACATTGTAATTTTCCAGTATTGTAGTGTATTATGTTTAACAGGGTAAAACTGAGAGACATAGCTATTGTGCTATGCCTTAGCCCCTTAAGCCCCAGGCCTGAAAAGTAGTTAATGACCAGAACATTTTTTTAAAGTTTTTGCCTCCTTGCGTTTCAACAGTTGTAACTTTTTATTTTTTCAATGGCGCAGTTGTCTGAGGCCTTGTTTTATTCGAGACAAGTTGTACTTTATGGGGGAATAGTTTAAGTTCACTTATAAATAATTGCTGAATTTTTTTTCAATATTTATATATTTTTTTTTTACACCATTCACATTTCACACTTAATAACTTGTTAGATTAATTCTACAGGTTATTTTACGGTTGTGTGGATACCTAATATGTGTAGGGTTTTTTTGTGTGTGTAATATATGCACAATTATTTTTTATTAAATATTTTTTTTTATTTTATTATTTCTTTTTTTATTCTTTTTTTTACAATTTTTATGATTTTTACTTTTGTTTTTTAAATCCCATGAAGGGAGAACTGTTAAATTTTTTTTTTCTTACACTTAGTAATGTATTAGCATATTCATATATGCTAATACATTGTAATCTGTGTCAGTCTGACACAGGCAGTGATCAGGACAGCACACAGTCTGTCCTGGTCACTGGCTTGTTACACAGACAGCCCTGGGGCCACTCTAGGTTCCCAGGCCTGACTGTGCAGCTGTTCCCAGGGCTCTGTTGGGTCACCGGGTGTCCCGATCACCCGACAGAGCAGGGAAACCCTTTGATTTCCTCCGCTCCCCGATGCTCGCAGGGGATGCTCTGGGATCAGGGCTGTGTAGTACAGCCCTGATCCCAGCGCTGCTGCGCCGACCAGAGCCGCAAACCCCGATGTCTGTAGCGACGCCAAAAGATGTCGCTGTAGACGAATGACCCGCACCAACCGACGTCAAAAGTCGGTGGGCGGTCGTTAAGGGGTTAATCTATATTGGTGCTGGATCCATTTATTAGGCCCTGATTGGCATGGTAGATCATCTGTATCCCACCAATGTGTTGATGATGCACTTGTGTAGAAAGAGATGGAGACCCCTGCTGGTATCTTCAAATTTAGTGGCTACAGTGGCTAATAATTGTGTCATGGAAAGGGTCTTTATGCACATCTTGCCTGAAAGAGCAAGAGATCAACAGACATTACATTAGCCACTGCACTACTCTCATGGGACTAAGCCTCAGCTAAGCCCATACAAAGAGCTGTGTAGTCATGGCACTTACTGATTTGTATTATTATTTATTTTGTTATTTTTTTTATAAACCAAAGAAGCACACTTAAACACACACAAAAAAAGAACTAAAACCTTCATACAAAAGAAAACAGTAAAACTGTATAAGGATAAAAGAAGAGTTTCATAGAGGAAGGCCATGATTTTATTGCATTGGTCCAGCCTTTTATTCAATGAATTTGGCATGAAGCACATACAAAACAAATTCTAAAAGATCCTGGGATTTGAAAGTCAGACAGCATAGAAAATTGGCAGCAATTAGATAGACCATGGCATGATGTAAGTAAACAATTATGTAAAAATTCAACCTGCTTTAATTCTAAACAGGTTAAATAACAATGTATGTGTAATAAACAACCAGGCAATAACACAACTGAGTCTGGGTAAAGCAGGTGAAAAATAAAAACCATGATGTAAGCCGAGCATCAAGGTAGGCTTCCCGAAATACAGCGAAATCACGGATGAAGAGAATGACTACAACACCAGTTCAACAACAGTTCAGTTTACTGAACTTTTCAGGAAAGTATAGTGAACAAATTCCCCAAACACAATGTACACAGTTGTGACTGAGACCCCTGTGCTGCACAGGTTGCCGCCAGAGTGTGTCCTCAGGACGCACAATAAGTTTACCTACCCACAGGGTTTGGAAAAGCTGAACACCCACTACCTTTTAATACCATAAGAAAACAGGAACGATCATGTGTGGTGCCATTCAAAGGCGCCCTCACGGTGCAGCACAGCAGCTTACAACTTAACCAGCTCTACCCGCTATCCCCATATATATACATATAATACAGATTCTCTCACATGCGGACCGGTCGCATTAATAACAGTGCCATAGCAAGCCTCGTCCAATGTCCCGAATCAGGAGGCATACTTGGATAAAAACTTTTGGCCTGAAACCAAACCTGCCTTAACTAGACTAACTACAGGCCTGCAAACAGTCCTAAGTTTGTTGGCGTGCACGCGTTCTTTGACCTGGGTGTACCTTGGGTTTGCAGACAGTCATTGCTCAGAGTTGCTGATCCCTGCCGATGGAGTCGATCATCCAAAATGGTGGATGCTTCTCTCTGTCTCCTGCAGGACGTCCCTTCTGTCACAGGGCTTTCCTCGCCAACAGCATCAATCTAGACAGCCAGACTCCTCTCTTTCTCTCTATGGTGCAGCTCACAGTTCAGGAATCAGGAAAGCTGAGTCAATCCTCGCCCAATGTCTGTCTTATCCTGATCTCTCTGTATCTTTTCCTGCTTTTGCTTATCACAAGTCTATAATTTGCATACACCAGAAACCAGAAACAGTGTCATCTTGTGGTCAAATAGCAGAATGCAAGAGAATACTTTACAATTTTAAATCAGACATCTGATTTTACTGAGTAAACACAATGCGGCTGTTCCACTATCCCACATACCACCCCATTAGAAGTTGGTGTCCTCGACAACCCTCCTCACACAAACTCGTCCTGTGCATAGCACTGAGGGCGTGGGAGGATGGGGTTACACCAGCATTGGATCTGGGCATTCTTCGTGGGGCTATAGGCTCAGGGGCTTCAGGCACATCTCCTGGGGAAAGACTTTTTGGCTCCTCCAATCTCTCTCTAGATGGCAAGCTTGCCACAACTGGAACCTTAGTTGAGACCGGAACCGGGACAGCCCACCATTCTTCAACTAAGGGGGGTTGCTGGACAGGGGTAGGTACCTCCTGCAGAGTCACAGGCTCCTCAAAATTACAGCGCTTTGACATATTTCGGTGCAGATTTCGTGAGGGGCCCCCTGCCCCTATCGGCTCCACCTCGTAGACTGGGATGGCAAGTCTACCCTCCTCTTTACCATATACGGGATCGCCTACCACCTCCCACCCAACTTTCCAGATGGCCTCTTAGCTCTGACCATCACCCGGCCACATGGGGCATAACCATCTCTCTGCACAGGCCGTGGGTTGGGGTGTACCACTTGTTTCAGGTGTTCTCCTACAACCATGTGCACTGCTCTCAGCCGGCGGCAGTGTTCCTGTGCCCAAGCGGTGTTACTGGTCGGTGGGGGCTCCATCGGACTAGGCATGTGGAGATCCTCAATCTTCCGGCCCGGTCTTCCAAACATCAGCATATGTGGGGAATAACCCGTAGTACTATTCACCCTATTGTTATAGGCCCACATCAGTTCAGGCAAGTACTCAGGCAACCTATTCCCCTGTGGATGATACGGGGCGGTGCGGGAATGCTCAATCCATACAACTGGTATAGTTCACTCATTAGGGCCCCTTGGAAACATGCCCCCTGATCAGAATGTATCATCTGTGGGCACCCAAACACCTGTATAAAATGTTTGCAGACCGTCTCGGCAGCAGACTCTGCCGTCTGATCCCTGGTGGGTACAGCCACTGCATGTTTCGTGAAATCAACCGTCATAACCAGGCAGTACAAATGCCCAGAGGCAGAGTACCCAATCTGTACATAGTCAATCATCAGGAGCTCTAGGGGCCCAGATGTCCGGATGGTCTGGATGGGAGCCCGCTGTTCGGTGCTCTTACTTATCCCACAGATCTGACACTTGAGACACACTTCAGACACCATGCTAAACAAATTACGCAGTACACCAGTCATTGAAGTCACTTGTATGTTTTGTCTCTCCCGAAATAGGCGCCCCTCTCATGGGCTTCCCGAGCAGCCTCTGGTCCCAATGACATGGGAATGACAATGTGTTTTCGGTGCTGCAGCTCTGATTGTAGATGGTTTATGCTCCGGCACAGGAGTCCCTGGGTAACACTCAGCTTATCCCACTGCCTCAACATCTTTTGCCCTTCCTGAGTCAGTCGGGCCTTCTCTTCTGGCTGGAGCCACACTCAAAACCGGACTCACCCCTTCACTTTCTGTAGATCTGGGCAACCATTTTGGACCCTCTCCCAATCAGCCACCGTCTTTCCCAACGTCATTGACATCCCAGATGCCACCCCACTTGAGTGTGTCATGTCCTGGAACATAGGTAACTGACCAAGGTCGGGCATTTCAGTGTCCTTTAACTCTTCGTCAACATTGCGAGACAGTAGTCTAACTGGAACCCGGGAGAGTGCATCAGCATTACCATTTTCCCTCCTTGACCGGAACTTGATGCGGAATTGGTACTTTGAGAGGCGAGCCATCCATCTCTGCTCAAGGCATTCTCTAAATGTGCCAACGGATTGCTGTCCATCATGACGGTCACCTCTGCAACTGTCAGGTACTTTGTACACCTTTCAGTCATGGCCCCCAACACC
>JAODAL010027564.1:0-54729 GCA_025379985.1 Phyllomedusa bahiana | reverse complement strand
GGGTTTTCTTTTGTAAAAAATTTAAATTTGGGTAAATGTGATAAAGGGAGGAGTCTAAGATGTTTGTTTTGTAATTTTACAGTGAAGAGTTGGGAGTAGTCTTCGTGGCATCTGGGACAGATGGAAAAGAAGAAGAAGAGAAAGAGAACAACTCTTCAGAGACGTCTCCTGTGAGTCACTAGATATAACTTTACTGTATTCATTTATATGTCTGCAGAGCCTGAGTACAGCTGGTATCTATCATTGTATGGTCACTGTATGGGGGTAATATAAGATGTAGTATAATGGCTTATACTCAGTAATGGTCAGTTTGTATTATTCGGTCACTATGTGCTGGTGATATGTGGTCATGGTGTGGTGGTATTATTCGGTCACTGTGTGCTGGTGATATGTGGTCTTAGTGGTCTTGGGATTCTGGTTGGTGTAGTGGTGTTATTTGGTAACTGTAGGACTATTATTTAGTAGTTTTATACGTATCAGATTGTGGTAAAGCTTTTTGTATATTTTGGCTTTGGTTTATGGTGATGCAATATGGCGCCATATGTTACGGGCAGGGGGGGGGGGATTTCTTCACCTCGCCCTGAGTGAAATTTAGCCTAGGAACGGCCCTGCGTAAGGGTATGTTCACACGGCTTATTTTGGGGTGCATTTCACTGTGTATTTTGCGGTGTATTGCGCTTAATACGCGGGGAAATGCTTCCCATAATTACGGTAATCCATAGATATCATAGAGAACTATGGATTACGGCTCCTCTCTCCTCTCGTACAATCCAATCATATTGTACGCGCGGGGAAATAAGTGACATGTCAATTACTTGAGGCGAATACACACTGCGAGTAATGAATGTCAATGGGGCTGGCGGGCTGCCGCTCCCCCGCGTGTATTCGCGCGACTCCCAAAGCACTCGCCGTTATTGTACGTCTGAACATTCCCTAAGGAGGCCCAGAAGCCATCCTGCCACATAAGGAGATACCAGCATTGTAAATGGGACATGGTAGCTGGGGGGCCCATTTCACTTTTTGCACTAGGGCCCCGAAACTTCAGGTTACGCCTTTTTTGGCAGGTTCATCTAATTTTTATGTAAACCACCAAGCCATTTATGAAACATTGCTGGACCATTGTATAAACCAAGCACTTACCCTTGGTCTCACCCATGCACCTTAATAGATTGTAAGCTCTTGTGAGCAGGGCCCTCACAACTTGGGCGACATGTATGAATAATAGCGATTAGTCGCCATTTTTTCTGCGCATAAGATTAGTGTAGCATGCGCCTGATTTATGAACCTGCTCTACTATGGGTCATAAATCAGGCACACTCAATTCTGGCTCAAGTAAACCACTTTGAAAGTGCTCTACCTGTTCCAGCAGTAATGCGCCTGGAATTGCCGTACTGAGGCTATAAATCCATAGCTTCGTACGGTTCTAGTGCACCCCGCCTCCCGCACGGCCCCCGAAATCAGGCGCATTACAAAGTGCCGCGGCGCTCTGTAATGTGCCTGATATTGGCATGCAGGCGAATTAAAACTATAGCGAACGGGGCTGCGCCTGATGGGCTGTAAAGACACCAGACTTCTGATGCAGCCCCGTTCATACATGTCCCCCTTGTGTCTAATCTGTAAGTAGTTTTTTTACTGTTATGTTTGTTTTCTGTCTGTACCTATATCCTCTAAATTGTAACGTGCTGCAGAATATGTGGTGCTATATACATAAAGATTATTATTATTTTATGGTCTCACTGCAAAAAAATGTAAAAAAAATTGTACAGTAAGTTATATGTAAACTCCCATAACAAACAACTTCTCCTGCATGAAACGAGTCCTCGTACAACTGCATCATTGAAAAAAAAAAAGTTACGACTGTTGAAAATCAGAGGAAAAAAACCCTAAAAATTTGCTGCGTCATTAAGGCTTTTAAGGCCTGGGGCTTAAAGGGTTTGTCTCACTACTAGGATTGCTTTTTATGTTAAAGATCTTGCAAAAACAAGTCACTTTCCAATATATGTCCATGAACAGTATCCTACCTAGTCTGAGATATCCCCTCTTGTATGGGCTGCATCAGCTCCTCAGGTTGCTATAGCTACAGACCTGTTTGATTTCTCCTGTTAGGCTGCCAGCACTGGTTACTATAGCTACAGACCTGTTTGATCTCTCCTGATAGGCTGCCAGCACTGGTTGCTATAGCTACAGACCTGGCTTCTACTGCAGCCTAGTGGAAGCCAGAACACACGCCCCTGAATTCAAAATGAAACCAAGAAAACAGGACTGAGGTAAGATGAATCAATGCAGTGAGACAACCCCTTTAAGGATTAAGGGTACGTGAAGCAGGCACATCCTCTCTGCACCACGCCCTATGCCTGGCAGCCGCCGGCTGTGATTAACCTTCAGTGTAGTATCTGCAACTGCAGCATCTGTGGCCTCCACCTCTGTCATTTATATGACACTGTGCCTCTGTAGCAACAAAGCACCCCCCCCCCCCTCCCAAAAAAACATATCCTGCAATGAAACAAGCCTACAGTGTGGTAGAACTGACAGTAACTATGGCAGTAGCAGCCCGAGCAGCTTTTATGTGGTCCAGAATTTTAAGGGACCTACTCAGATGCAAGAAAATTGGGCTTTATGTATGATAACTGTCTAGCAGTAAGACTGTCTTTGTTGCCCATAGCAACCAATCAGAGCCCATAGTAACCAATAAGAGCCCATAGCAACCAATAAGAGCCCACAGAAACCAATCAGAGCTTTTATTTTTCCAGAACACTATATGCAATCAAAGGCTCTGATTGTTGCTATGAGCTTTGATTGGTTACATAAGCTCTGATTGTTGCTATGAGCTTTGATTGGTCGCTATGAGCTCTGATTGGATGCTATGAGCTCTGATTGGTCGCTATGAGCTCTGATTGGTCGCTATGAGCTCTGATTGGAAGCTATGAGCTCTGTGGTCGCTATGAGCTCTGATTGGTCGCTATGAGCTCTGATTGGTCGCTATGAGCTCTGATTGGATGCTATGAGCTCTGATTGGTCGCTATGAGCTCTGATTGGTCGCTATGAGCTCTGATTGGTCGCTATGAGCTTTGATTGGTTACATAAGCTCTGATTGTTGCTATGAGCTTTGATTGGATGCTATGAGCTCTGATTGGTCGCTATGAGTTCTGATTGGTCGCTATGAGCTCTGATTGGTCGCTATGAGCTCTGATTGGTTGCTATGGGCTCTGATTGGTTGCTATGAGCTCTGATTGGTTGCTATGAGCTCTGATTGGTTGCTGTGAGCTCTGATTGGTTGCTATGAGCTCTGATTGGTTGCTGTGAGCTCTGATTGATTGCTATGGGCTCTGATTGGTTGCTATACAGCCCTCGGGTCACCCTGTCATGAAGAGAGGGGGAGACTCATCAACTCCCTCGCTCTTTGTCTGGTGTGCAGTCCCCGCACATGCCCTTATCCTTACCCCCTCCTCCCTGTCCCCTGAAGTAGCGATCTGTCAAGTGTATCCAGAAGAGAATAGTAGCGCTTGTGGTCTAAATTATCAGAATATATAACACTTAATCCACGATTTAAAGTGTCATATTTTATTAAATATAGAGCTAAAAACAACGCGTTTCGCGGGCAAGTACTAGCTCGCTTCCTCAGGTTACAGCAGTGGGGACTGCTGCACAGATTCTCCATTAAAAAGAACCTGTCACATAGGTTATGCCCCCCTTGCTGAGAACAGCACAAGCCAGTGTCAGACCTGCTGTTTCCAGCGCTGTGTCCCTTATTCTGTAAGATGCTGGAGTTTTCGTGTATTTAATGTTCAAATCTGCAGTTTTCAGCCAGAAGAGTCATTCGAAGAGTCCTTCAAAGAGTCAGTTTTTTTCAAACCCGGCCAATCGGAGGCTAGCCCCGCCCACCTCAACTGATTTACCTATTACTTTGAATAGGTACAAACGTGAATAACTGTCAGTGGGCGGGGCTAGCCATTAGTGGGCGGGGCTAACACCTGCTCATGAATAAGATTTGAGGAGTAAATACTCTAAAACTCCAGCATCTTACAGAATAAGGGACACAGCGCTGGGAACAGCAGGTCTGACACTGGCTTGTGCTGCCCTCAGCCCGGGGGGTATAATCTATGTGACAGGTTCCCTTTAAAGTCCATGCAAAAGGTTGACAGCCGTTTTACAGACGGCTTTCACATCCGAAAACCGTCTGTAAATCCGGCTGAAAACCTGTGCCGTGGGGATGGGCCCTAGGGCACATCCCCACGGCAAGGGTTTTTGGACGGTTTTTCCGACGGTTTGCGGTTTTAGAAACCATTGGAAAACCTGCAACAAACTCTCTCCCATAGACTTCAATTGAAAAACCACCCTGCAGTCCCCACTGAATGGGTTTTCCGCCGGGCGGTTTTTCAGACCGCTGGCGGACCGCAAAACATTGAACATGCACATTCTTCCGACCGGTTTCTAGACAGAAAATTAACATTGGAGTCAATGTAAACCGCTCAAAACGTAGCCGGCAGTTTTTGGCGTGGTTTTTGGGCGGTTTTCGTTTTTTGCAAAAAAAAAAGTGAAGAATAATCGTGGGTGTGTTTTTGGAGGTTGAAAAACAGTCCAAAAACCGCTGGGATAAAAGGCCATGTCCCCACTGCACGGGTTTTCGGACGGTTTTTCAGCCGGTTTGCGGTTTTGCAGACTGCCTGAAAAAACGGCCGAAAATGAGCACAATGGTGCTCTATGGAAAACCCGTGCAGCAGACCCCAACTGCACGGGTTTTCCGCCCGCGGTCCGCCCGCAAAACAATCTACAAGCACAATCTTCCATCTGGTTTTCGAACGGAATCTGTGCTTGTGATTGTGAAGGGGGAGGGCTTTCCTCCTCTCATCGCGGAGAAAAAGCCCCCCCCTCCAGCGGCCGTGAGGATGGCCGCAAAACAGGACAAATACCGGCCGGCAAACCGACCAGTATTTGTCCTCTGCCGTGGGGGCGCAGCCTAAGGCTATGTTCACACGGCTTAAAATGGGCCGTATTTCGGTCCGTAATTACGCACCGGAGTGCGCAAATTACGGCTGGAATACGTCCCAGTCATTACGGTAATCCACAGCTCTCATAGAGAACTATGGATTACGTCTCCTCTCCCTGCTCGGCGAATACACCAAGAGGGGAGATAAGTGACAGGTCACTTTCTAGCGGCGTATACGCGCCGCTGGTAATGCAAGTCTATGGGCCAGCGAGGTGCCGGCCCCCCGCCCCCGCTCCGGCCACACGGCGTAATTGCGGGCCGTAATTACGCCCTGCAAATAAGCCGTGTGAACCCAGCCTAAGAGTGTGTAAACTACATACACAGTCTTTATGATGTGACAGGCAACAGTGCTTCCTCGGAGCTGCAGGTGAGCGTACAGTGTCCTGACAAGTGAACAGCGGACAAAAGTCCTATTGTTCCCATAAACGCGGACCTCACCCTGCGTCTCTGTCCCTGGCTCTCGGTGTCATAGCAAATAAAGCATTTCAGATGTTGATTGGGTAAAAAATAAAAAATATCCAAACTGTATTCAGTGCAAACATTGAGAGACCTACAGCATATAGCATTGCATATACCCAACATGTCTGAACCAGATCCCACTCCAGTTCATGATTTTATAGCCCCCCCCTTCTTCTGCAAGAATACATCAGCCAATCAGTTTAAATTACAAAGCCACTTGTTAATTTCCTATACGCTGATTTGAACCTAATCCTTAGCCCACACCTTCTGAGGTATCCTGCTGCTGAGACAAAGACTCATTTATTCCTTTCCAGGCCATCTGTTTTCATATAACGATCCTTCTTCTCTGCCTGGACGTGGGGCCCCCATGCCTATTAACATTCCAAATACTTTGGTGTTTTATGGAGAAAGAAACTTTGATGAAAAGTATCTATATAAAATCATATAAAAGTATAAAAATGATAAATATCACCCTAACATCGGTGAGTCCCTCCACTTTTCTTTAGGTTGCTTTCACACAGCGCAGTTTTGGTGCAGTTTTACCTGCGCTCCAATTATGGGCCTTTATTACCAGCAAGCATCTTTCACTTATCTAAACTGTTTGGACTGTGAGTAATCAATTAGTGTGATTATAACCCACAAGACTTCACACACAGTAATTGATGACTTATGGTGCTTTCACACGGTGCGTTTTGATGCGTTTTTTCAAAGCGTTTTTTGTGCAGGAAGGCACAGCAATTAACATTGCTGCACAAAAATCGAGGCAAAAATCGTGGTAATTACTGCAAATTTACCGCAATTTATGTGCAGCAATGTACAGCATTAATTGCTGTGCCTTCCTGCACAAAAAAACGCATTGAAAAAATGCATCAAAAACGCACTGTGTTAAAGCACCCTTACTTGAAACATCTTTCTGAACAGTGTAGACAACTGAAAGAAGCTTGCTGGTAATAGAAGCAGTTTAATTGGAGCGCAGTTAAAACTGCGCCAAATCTGCGCTGTGTGAAAGCACCCTTACAGTCGGTGTCCGGGCTGTCTCACAGTTTAAGAAACGACCCGCTCTTCTATTCATTGGGCAGGGAAGGTGGCTGCCTGGTGCTTTTTGATTTCATCTAGTACCAAGAGAACCTTCCTGATATTGGCCACTGCTGACCTACCCTGTACAAAGCCAACTGATGATGCCCTGTTAGTTTAGGCATGAACTGACCTGGGCAATGGGCCATGATTTTTGTCATTAACTTAAGGTCAACGTTAATTAGAGATATGGTGGCCAGGGTGAGCTCTTTCCCGTCCTTAGGTAGAACTGTGATGTATGCTGTGTTAGTCGTTTTAGGGATAGTCTCATCTAACAAGTAACAGTTGAATAGGTTAAGTAATGTCGGGGTCACTTGGGGTTTTAGAATTTTAAAAAACTCTCCAGAAAATCCATCCGGGCCAGGGGATTTATTGTTTTTTAGTTTGGAAATTGCAGCCTCAAGTTCCGTCTCCATTATAGGGGCAACCCAAAATGGATATCTCTTCCTCCGAAAGACCCGGCATATCAATCTTTCGTAGCCACCTTTCAGAGAACCCGTCGTTGAGGTTTTCATCTGAGTAAAGATTTTGGTAAAAGGAGCGAAAAATCTCCACTACCTCTTTCCCCTTTCTTCTTAAAATACCCGCGCTATCCTTCATAACAGGGACGTGTGCTGGGGGGCGAGGCCCCTTAGCGAATCTGGCTAGAAGTCTGCCCGGTTTACTCCCAAAATGGAATAGCCTCACTTCTGCCTGTGTTTTTTCATAGTTCTCCCTCTTGGCTATCCATATCTCATGTTCTTTTGTCGCCGAGGCTCACTTGAGTTTATTTTCAGTTTGGGGTGGAAGCAGTACATGTACTATATGCCTCCCGTAACTTAGTGCTCAATATATTCACTTTATCTCTGACCAATTTTTGAAAGCTGGCAACGTATGCTATTAGTCTTCCCCTTAAAAGGGTTGTCTCCCCACAGAGTTTCATAGGATGCATAAATGAAATAATGCAGATTTACTCTGTCACTTCCTGGTCAGACTGACTGTAATTAGCATACAGCTCTGTGGTGTATTCAACTCTGTGTTTTCATTCTGCTAATTAGTTTACGTTAGCTCAGAAGCTCTCCAGAACTACTAGCAGGAGTTTTTATCTGATCTACAAACAAAAGCCCTAATTAGTGCTGTTTACTTTAGATAAATCAAGCATTTTACTGCCAGCCAGCACAGAGCTGCCACGACCTGTGTGGTGACATCACTCACTGCCATCACATAGAACAAACAGCAGGGGAGAAGGAGTACACAGGTCGGTCACTGAGGGAACAGAAATAGCCAGGGAGGTGATTAATTCACTTGTAGTTCCTTAACAAAAACAGATGAACAAAGCAATATATTTGGAAAATGTTTTTATTTTGTGTTCTCTACATTTTGAAAGCTTTTCTTTGTAGCGAGACAACCCCTTTAATCCCTATGCACCTCGTTATCAGACTGGAACTACAACCACTAGCCTTGTAGAGTTAGCCCGAAATGAAGAATTACAGTTAAGTAAGAGGGAAATTATAAATCAGTTTTTATGGATTTTAACGCTAAAGTTGCTTTTCTACAGATTTTGGTGCCACAATCCGTAAAAAAACTGATTTTTAGCAGCAAAAGCGAGATAACTTCATTAGTGCCAAAATCCATAAAACGACTACAAGATTCCATGTGAATGCAATAATGTGCTTTACATCCCCTTTTGTAAGGTGGAGTTAGATCCAATGGCTTCATTTATGCAGACATTAAAAAACGGACTTGAATACAATCAAAAAACGCACCAAAAAATGCAAATTGCGTCAAAAAACGGCCGCTTTTTAGCAGCTTTTGACAGGAGGGGACATAAAACTCAGTTTTATGAATGTTTTTAGGATTTGGTTTTCAGGTAGGTTTTTTGTCCACTGAAGTGTAGACATGGTCTAAGGCTATGTTTACACTGCACAGCTTTACGATCGTATTTTCTGCACTTTAAGGGCGACATGTCCCAAGACGCCAACGCCAGTTTTTTGTTCTATTTTGCGGCAAACCCACTTTTTACGCCATATTCTTGTTGTAAATTAACTGTCGTACACCAAAACTAGGCGCATTATAAGCCGGGCACGACACTTTGTAATGCACCTAAATATGGTGCACTGAGCGCCCCCATCGCGAAATGCGCCTATTGAGGCGCCTTACATATGTTATGCACCCCCGTCAGGCAATGAGCCTCGATAGACGCATACCATATACTACCAATGATATGCTATGTTCCGCGAGCTGAGCAAAGCGCCCTTTTTTGATAGGATGCGGCCTTTTTTGATGCAAGGCCCCCTTTTTTGATACAATGCCCCTTTTTTGATGCAATGCCCCCTTTTTTGATACAATGCCCCTTTTTTGATGCAATGCCCCCTTTTTTGATGCAATGCCCCCTTTTTTGATACAATGCCCCTTTTTTGATGCAATGCGCCCTTTTTTGAGACGATCTGCCATTTTAGGCGCATTAATTTTTCTATGCAAGATATACCTGACGCCAATTTTTAGAAAGTATCGGACTTTCAGGCACACTTTACACTGATTTAATGCGCCTAAAACTGGCATAGATACGCCACTTTTCGGACATGTCACCCTAAGTTTTTAAAAGCACCAAAAATACGATTGTTCCTGCAGCCCCATAGGCTGCAACAGAATAGACGAGCTGTAGTCTCCACAGCTCGTCTTTTCTCAGCTCGTCTTCTGGTGCCGGTATATTATACAACATGTTGTGTAATACGCCGGCGCTTCTCGTTTTCTCGCCATCTTCCCACACAATACAATTGTATGGGCGACGTAAAAAAAAGCAAGAAGGGACCGCAGTTTTTGCGTAAAACGTAACAAAAAAACACGGCCTACATCGGAAAAAAAAAACGGCCTAAAGGGTTCATGAGCAGGCACCGTCTTCTCCCTTCCTACCCCTTACAGGTCGCTGGAGAGGTTTTATATTATATGTATAGTAAGGGCCTGGATGGAGCCGCACAGCCATGTGTCTATGATAGATGGTGAACGAGTGAGCCCTGCAGATAGGTCACTTGGTATTTCGTACTGCACAACACAGTTCTGTTTTGCACACTAGATTATGTGGTAGAACATAGGTATTTATGCCCAATACATATACTCGTCCAGATTTATCAAAATGGTTAGACCTATTATGTTTATGGTCTCCTCTCCTACTCTGACAACTCTCCATCAATAAACTATAAACAACAACAACATAGGGAGTGTATAGTCAAAAATGAACAATATATCTTTATTTATAACATGATTAAACTATTTCATAAAATAGAGGCAAACAAACAGAACCCAAGGGACTGCGAGCACATAAGGTCCTATATGTACACAGTATATACAGATGTAATTGAATCCAAGATCTCCATATTTATAATAGGTGCAGTATAATAAAAAAGTAACATCATATCCATTAGATCATAACTATACATGGTAGCACTTGCAGTAAAGTAAAGGTAGTTATAATATATCCAAGTGAATAACATACACCATACGTAATGACCACAAGTATATTGCAACCTATATCTGGAGACCCGTACCAATAGACACAGCACGGGCACTGGTCTCTATTGGTACGGGTCTCCAGATATAGGTTGCAATATACTTGTGGTCATTACGTATGGTGTATGTTACATATTCCAATAACAGTGGCACACTATAAACTGAAGCACTATCAAAGGGGACATAGGAATTTTGAAAAAAAGCATTTCTGCTATCTAGGATATATGCATATTTTTTTGAGATTCTCAGTTCACATTTTTGATCAAAACTGCTTAAGCCTCCTCCGAACTTCAACGGGATCTCAAGGCAGGTGGTCCTACACTATTGTTACACTATTGTTACCTCTCATGGACTCTGTTCAGACTTCCACATCTCAGGGAGTGAAGGCACCGACTTTTGAACACACTGCACTGATTTAAAAACCTGTCAAGGTGGATGGAGTGCAAAAAACCAAAATGGAGCTAGCCACTCCTCCAAACTCAAACTAGAAACAATATATGGTTATGCACATCCAAAAAAACATTTTTGAAAAAAATTAACATAGGTGCAACACTGTAGTATACATACATATTCCAATAACAGTGGCACACTATAAACTGTTTTTTTTGCACTCCACCCACATTGACAGGTTTTTAAATCAGTGCAGTGTGTTCAAAAGTCGGCGCCTTCACTCCCTGAGATGTGGCAGTCTGAACAGAGTCCATGAGAGGTAATAATAGTGTAACAATAGTGTAGGACCACCTGCCTTGAGATCCCGTTGAAGTTCGGAGGTGGCTTAAGCAGTTTTGATCAAAAAATGTGAACTGAGAATCATAAAAAATTTCTCATATATCCTAGATAGCAGAAATGCTTTTTTCAAAATTCCTATGTCCCCTTTGATAGTGCTTCAGTTTATAGTGTGCCACTGTTATTGGAATATGTAACATACACCATACGTAATGACCACAAGTATATTGCAACCTATATCTGGAGACCCGTACCAATAGAGACCAGTGCCCGTGCTGTGTCTATTGGTACGGGTCTCCAGATATAGGTTGCAATATACTTGTGGTCATTACGTATGGTGTATGTTATTCACTTGGATATACTATAACTACCTTTACTTTACTGCAAGTGCTACCTTGTATAGTTATGATCTAATGGATATGATGTAACTTTTTTATTATACTGCACTTATTATAAATATGAAGATCTTGGATTGAATTACATCTGTATATACTGTGTACATATAGGACCTTTATGTGCTCGCAGTCCTTTGGGTTTATGAAATAGTTTAATCATGTTATAAATAAAGATATATTGTTAATTTTTGACTATACACTCTCTTTGTTGTTGTTGTTGTTTATAATTTATGTCCGAGAGGCCTACAAATCAACAGCTAATATTTTCATGTACAGTAGCTGTAGGGTGGGCCCCCAAAATCACCCTCCCCAGACCCCCAGCCCAACGCCGGAGAGATACAAAGAGTAAAATGCCATAATAATGCCAAAATAAACATAAATCTTCAGTCTAATATTTCCCTATAAGCAGGAGGACGCTGTACTTACATGACGCTCTGCAGCTGCAGCGATGAGCTTGAGACTCGCTCTGTGCCCTTCTATTAGGCTAAGAAAAATCAAACCCGGAAAACGCCCAGTTCTCGCCCTCCCACTCCTACACATTGCTATGGAAATCTCTTGGAAGCATCCTGTGACAGAAAATATACATTCCTATCGTTCTAGGTAACTTCTGAAAGACAAAGTAATTTTTTTCATCTTGTAAAATTACAATTTCTCTGCCAACATTAGTAATGTGAGGGCTTTTTTTTTTTTTTTCTTTTTAAAGCGAGTTTTATTTTTTAACGTCATCATTTTGGGGGACATAGAACGTATTGATTAACTTTTATTTACTCCTTCATGAAGGGTTAAGAGAAAAAAAGCAGTCATTCCACCACTGTGTTGTTGTGGTTTTTTTTGTCCATTGTAAATTTACTTTGTTCACTATGTGGTAAACATACTGTGATAATGTGGGTCAGTAGGTGTTGGAGACTACCATAATTATATAGTTTTTTTTTTTCTTTATTCACTTTTGCACAATAAAAACATTTTTTAGATAAAAAAAAATGTAGTTAGTGTGTCTCTGTATTACAATACTTATAGAATCTCCATTTTTCCATTGACAGGTCTATATCAGGGTTTATTTTTGCAGAATGACTTCTAGTTCTTGGCACTATTTCTGGGTAAATACTTTTTTATTGCTTTCTATTATCGTATTTTTCATACTGTAAGACGCACCTAGGTTTTAGAGCGGGAAAAAAATTTGACGCAAAAAAGTGCGGACTGAAGGGTAGTTTCTATTGGCACCACTTTGGGATACAGGTAGGCAGCCCTGGCACAAAGCCCCCACCAGCCCACATACTATATCTGCTTACAAAATTTCGTTGTTCACGCACCTCGTCACTTTCCAAAATAAACAAAACTAAGGGTGCTTTCACACAGAGCGTTTTTGACACATTTTTGGATGCAGTTTTTGTACAGAAAGGCAGAGCAGTTAATGATGTGCATTTCTGCACAAAACACATATCAAAAAGGTCACCAAAAACCGCTCCGCATGTAAGCACCTAAACACAAGCAAGAAAGAAAAAGTGGTGCCGTGTCACAGTGTCGGGTCCATTTGCTTTACAATCAGGGACAAGCCTACGCTGCCTCTATACACGCACCAACATAACCTACAACCCCACCAATCACACCCCCAGTAGTCAGGTCACCATCACATGAATACAGCACTGATTCAACAATGAAGTAAAATGACCCCTGACAGCAGGGACTCACAGGAGACGTCATCTCTGATGAGGGTTGTCTTCTTCTCCTTTTCTCCTCCATCTGGCCCAAACCTCAGTTGTTGTCATCAGAGAACCCCTATTTAGTTAGCCAGGTAGAGAGCCCCTATGTAATTATCCAGGTAGAGAGCCCCTGTGTAATTATCCAGGTAGAGAGCCCCTGTGTAATTAGCCACGTAGAGAGCCCCTATGTAATTATCCAGGTAGAGAGCCCCTGTGTAATTATCCAGGTAGAGAGCCCCTGTGTAATTATCCAGGTAGAGAGCCCCTATGTAATTATCCAGGTAGAGAGCCCCTATGTAATTAGCCAGGTAGAGAGCCCCTGTGTAATTAGCCAGGTAGAGAGCCCCTGTGTAATTAGCCAGGTAGGGAGCCCCTATGTAATTAGCCAGGTAGGGAGCCCCTATGTAATTAGCCAGGTAGGGAGCCCCTATGTAATTAGCCAGGTAGAGAGCCCCTATGTAATTAGCCAGGTAGGGAGCCCCTATGTAATTAGCCAGGTAGATAGCCCCTATGTAATTAGCCAGGTAGAGAGCCCCTGTGTAATTAGCCAGGTAGAGAGCCCCTGTGTAATTAGCCAGGTAGAGAGCCCCTGTGTAATTAGCCAGGTAGAGAGCCCCTATGTAATTAGCCAGGTAGAGAGCCCCTGTGTAATTAGCCAGGTAGAGACCCCCTCCGTAATTAGCCCGGTTGCGCCCCTCTCTGTACTTATCCAGGTTGAGAGCCCCTGTGTAATTAGCCAGGTAGAGAGCCCCTATGTAATTAGCCAGGTAGAGAGCCCCTGTGTAATTAGCCAGGTAGAGAGCCCCTATGAAATTAGCCAGGTAGAGAGCCCCTGTGTAATTAGCCAGGTAGAGAACCCCTGTGTAATTATCCAGGTAGAGAACCCCTATTTAATTAGCAAGGTAGAGAGCCCTTGTGTAATTATCCAGATAGAGAGCCCCTATTTAATTATCCAGATAGAGAGCCCCTATGTAATTATCCAGATAGAGAGCCCTGTGTAATTATCCAGATATAGAGCCCTGTGTAATTATCCAGATAGAGAGCCCCTATGTAATTATCCAGATAGAGAGCCCTATGTAATTAGCCAGGTAGAGAGCCCCTATTTAATTAGCAAGTTAGAGAGCCCCTATGTAATTAGCCAGGTAGAGAGCCCCTATGTAATTAGCCAGGTAGAGAGCCCCTATTTAATTAGCCAGGTAGAGAGCCCCTGTGTAATTAGCCAGGTAGAGAGCCCCCGTTTAAAAAAAAAAAAATACTCACCTGTTTCCTTTCCTCCCTCTTATCTCTTCTTCTCTCCGGGACGCTTCTTCTGACATCTACCAGGCTTATGTGACTGCTGCGGCCCCTATAGCTGCCCCATAAACCGGCGCCAGCACTCAGGGCCCGCCGGGGGGAATCACCAGCCCCCCGGTGGGTGCTCGGAACCGGCGCTGCGGCCAACCGGGCGAACGCCCCGTTAAGTCTACTGGAAGTCCGGGTCTGGATACAGATGACTTTTTGGTCACTTTTTATCCAATTTTTGGGGTATATAAAATGACCAAAAAACCCACAATTTTGGCGTTTGTAATTTTTTCTTCTATGGTGTTCAGCGTATGGGATAATTTGATGTTATATTTTAATAGATTGGACTTTTACAGGCGCTGTGATACCAAATATGTGTAATTTTTATTTATTTTATTTCTAAAACTGCAAAAGGGTGGTGATTTAAACTTTTTAGATTTTTTTTTTTTACTCTAATACTTAGTCCCCCTAGGGTATTTGACCACTAGAGGGCACACTTCCTTGTCCTGTATACAACAGTACTATTGTATTGCTGTACATATGACTTTCATTCATTACCCATGACGCCCTGCCATAGGCAGGTAAAGCCCCGTTCACACGTCTTATTTTGCCGAGGATTGGCGACTTACTGAGAGCCGTATTTTCGCTTAAGTACTGCGCAAATACGTCTGAGTCATTACGGTAATAAACTTCTCTCATAGAGAACAGTGGATTACGTCGCTCCTCCTCGCTCGGCGAATCCGCCGGGCGGGGAGAAAGTGACATGCACATTACCCAGGCGCCATACGCGCCGTGGATAATGCAAGTCTATGGGGCCGGGGAGCGGCGCCCCCGCCGCACTCCGGCCCTGCCCCCGCCCCGCCCCTTTTTCACGCCGGATTTGCGAGCGCAATCCGGCTCACAAATCCAGCGTGAATAAGCCGTGTGAACACGGCCTAATATTTCTTCATTGGATACAATGTGATCTTGAAAATGTGTCCCTTTTTGGCTCTCTAAAAAGTCGGCATGTATGTGTTTGGACGTCGTTAGAGGCGTGTCTTAGTGTGATGTCATGTGTTTGGGCGTGGACTGGATGTGGCCTGAAGTGTCCCTCATCGCAATCTCTAAAAATTGGGAGGTATGCTTCACTCTCACGTTTCAGGCTGGTGATTTAGTACAAAGGATGGGGAAGCCTCTAAGAAAACATAGGTTAAGTCACCTACTCACCCTCTGTCTCTGCAGGGGGGTATTGAATCCTTTTTCTTGCACCCTCCGGCATCACAGGACCCATGGACATAAGTGTACAGGTTCAGGTAATGGCCACCCACCTTCAAACTCAGATAATTTATTGACGGATGTGAAAGACTTACTGCAAAGACTCCGTTCTCCTACTGGATAGGAACCCAAACCCTGTGTAGCAAAATTGTGGCTCCCAACAGCCGAAACAAGCCTCCGCTTACTGACAACAGGAACCACGTGATGGCAAAGGAAAATAACCTCCACGGTAGACCTTAGTTCTCCTGCTTCCCCACAAATAAAGTCACTCGGGACTGTGTCTCAACATGAGCCAGGGGGTTCACCTCTCTACTAAGAGGCCTCTCCCATTACCATTTGAGACGACCATGGGCGACATGTCCCATTAGGGCTGCACCATTTTTTTGGGTGTATTTTGTGGCAAAACACTGTTGACGCCCTATTCTCTATATAAATGAACTGTTGTACACCAAAACTAGACGCATTATACACCGAGCCTGACAGATTTGAATGCGCCTAAAGTAGGTGCCCCGCGAGTCTCACTGTGCAGGGAGGAGGCAGGAGGGATCGTTCCCCTCCTGCTTTCTCCCCTGTATGTACAGCGGCTGGTTGGCGCTGTACCTACAGATCAGCGTCACAGGGGGCGTGAAGCACGGATGTACTCACTCCCTCTGCGATGCTGAGGAGATTGTCGGGAGCTGGACGGGTTGCTGGGAGCCTGGTGAGGTGAGTAGTTTTTATAATTTTTTTTATTAGCTATTGGGGGCATCTATCTGGCTACAAGGGGCACTACCTGGCTACAAGGGGCACTACCTGGCTACAAGGGGGCACTATCTGGCTACAAGGGGTCACTACCGGGCTACAAGAGGGCACTACCTGGCTACACGGGGCACTACCTGGCTACATGGGGCACTACCTGGCTATATGGGGCCCTACCTGGCTACTGGGGGCTCTACCTGGCTACTGGTGGCACTACCTGGCTACAAGGGGCAATATCTGGCTACATTGGGCACTACCTGGCTACTGGGGCACTACCTGGCTACAAGGGGCACTACCTGGCTACAAGGGGAAATAACTGGCTACTGGGGCACTACCTGGCTACAAGGGGCACTACCTGGCTAGTGGGGGCACTACCTGGCTACAAGGGACACTACCTGGCTACTGGGGGCACTACCTGGCTAGTGGGGGCACTACCTGGCTACTGGGGCAATGCCTGGCTAGATGGGGCACTACCTGGCTACTGGGGCAATACCTGGCTACATCTGGCACTACCTGGCTACATTTGGCACTACCTGGCTACATCGGGGGCGCTAATTGGCTTCCAAGGGGGCGCTAATTGGCTACAAAGGGGGCGCTACCTGGCTACTGGGGCAATACCTGGCTACTGGGGGCAATACCTGGCTACTGGGGGCAATACCTGGCTACAAGGGGCAATACCTGGCTACAAGGGGCACTACCTGGCCACATGGGCACTACCTGGCTACAAGGGGCACTAACTGGCTACTGGGGGCAATACCTGGCTACAAGAGGGCAATACCTGGCTACATGGGGCACTACCTGGATCCTGGGGGTACTACCTGTCTTCTGGGGAAATGCCTGGCTACTGGGGCAATACCTGGCTACATTTGGCACTACCTGGCTACTGGGGCAATACCTGGCTACAAAGGGGGCGCTAATTGGCTACAAAGGGGGCACTACCTGGCTACTGGGGGCACTACCTGGCTACTGAGGGCAATACCTGGCTACAAGGGGGCAATACCTGGCTACAAGGGGGCACTCCCTGGCTACTACCTGACTACACGGGGGCACTACCTGGCTACAAGAGGGGCACTACCTGGCTCCAAGATGGGCACAACCTGGCTACAAGAGGGGGCACTACCTGGCTATAGGGGCTCCTACCTGTCTATTAGGGGTCAATGCCTGGTATTAGGGGCTACTACCTGGCTATAAGGGGCTACTAAACAGTTTATAAGGCAGACGTATGCAGTATCAAGCTTGAGAAAGAGAGGAGTTACATCTCGAAACGTCGCATTCCACAGGTGTGGTACGCTCAGCCTGGTAGACTGCTATTGCCGTGCTACATGCATTGCATGAACTCTAATCAAACTTGGATAGTGTCGATACTGCATCGGTACACCGCGGACGAGACTACTCAGGATACAAGTATGTCGTTAATATTTTAACACTTGTATTTATGTCTACAATAAATTTTTGCTATGACTGTTTATACACATACGTCTGCCTTATGAACTGTTTGGGAGAAACCGCTCTATACAGACGTACACACGGGTACGAATAGAAACTATATGTCCATATTCTTAATACCTTACCCGAAGTTATAAATAATAAGTATAAGGGCACTATCTGGCTATAGGGAGCACTACCTGGCTAGAGGGGCATCTACCTGGCTTTCTTCCAGAGCTGTTATGCATTTAGGTGGAGTGGGTGTGGCTTCTTGTAAGGTATGTGGCTCACCAACCAGATGGGCGTGGCGCATAGCGCGCCGCCCCTTAAACTCTCCCACTTTTCCACTTTCAAAAGTTGGCAAGTATGATTTATTCATTCACTCTACACTCATTTAACCCTTTACCGACCTATGACATATGAGTATGTCATAGCGCCGGTAAGCGGCTTTGAAACGGGATTGCGGCGCGATCCCGCTTCACAGCCGCCGGGTGTGAGCGCCTAATTGCAGCTTACACCCGGCGGTTTCAACGCAGACGGGCAGCGTCGCCCACCTGCGCTGTTTAACCCCTTAGACGCCACAGCAAAGATGTTTGCCGCGGCGTCGAAATGAATTAAAAACGGTGACGCGCACCATTTTTCAGCCCGCTCGGGACATCAGCCATTAGATCGCGGAGTCCCGACGGGCTAACATGGCAGCCGGGAGCCTTGTGAAGGCTCCGATCGCTGCCATGTTCTCGTTTGCCCCACTTCCGGCCATAGGCAGGAAGTGGGGGAATCGCCATCTTTGTACAATCTAATGCATTGTCTATGCAATGCATTAGACTGTATTAGCGATTGCGCCCCCTAGTGGTCAAGCACCCTAGGTGGTCTCAATGTTAAGGTAAAAAAAAAAAGAAATAAAGTTTTAAAGTACCAAAAAAAAGTATTAAAAGTTCAAATCACCCCCCTTTCCCCATTTTACAAATAAAAACAATAAAATAATAAAAAATTTACACATATTTGGTATCGCCGCGTCCAAAAAAGTCCGATCTATAAAAATATAACATCATTTATCCCGTACGCTGAACACCGTAGAAGAAAAAAAATTCCAAACGCCAAAATTGCTTTTTTGGGTCATTTTATGTCACGTAAAAATTGGAATAAAAGTGATCAAAAAAGTCGCATGCATTCCAAACTGCTAGCGATAATAAGTACACTTCAGCCCGCAAAAAATTACCTCCTCACTGACGTCCGTAGGTGTTAGTACAAAAAAATTATTGGTCGCACAAAATGGCGCCACGATGCAAATTTCAAAAATAGAAAATGTTTGGAATTTTATTACAGTACCAAAACATAACAGAAACCCTACATGTTTGGTATTGCTGGATGCGTATCAACCTGTAGAATACAGAGAACACATCATTTTTACCGAAGAATAAACTCCATTAAAGAAAAACTCCCACAAACATGGCGCAAGTACGTTTTTGTTTTTTCACATTTTTCCCCACTTCGAATTTTTTTGCCGTTCACCAGTATATTATATAGGAATATGAATAACAACACTGGAGAGTACATCTTGTCCCGCAAAATAAAAGCCCTCGTGTGTCTATGTAGGTGGAAAAATAAAGTTATGGCTTTCAGAAAGCGAGGAGGAAAAAAATTTAGAGCCATATTATTGTGACCGTCCCTCAGGAAGGGGTTAATGCTCCTTAAAACTGGCGTGGCGGCACCTCTTTTCTGACATATCGCCCCATGTGTTCAGGGCTAGCCCTGAAGTCCCCTCTATGCATTCTCAGGCCTTAAAGGGTTGTCAAGTTCATCCACTCAGCTCTTGTCCTTATTCACAAAATACCGCACTACCAGCGGCGCAGCTATAGGGGGTGCAGAGGTAGCAGTCGTTACAGGGCCCTGCAGTCTAAGGGGGCCCCAAAAGCCCTTCTGCCACAGCATTGTCAATGGTACATATTAACTCAGGAGCCCCATTTCACTATTTGCACGAGGGCCCAGAAGCTTCAAGTTACGCCTCTGCGCACTACTACTAGTACTACTACTGATCCCTGTGCAACCAGTGGCAGCTGGGAGCCGAATCAGCACCTCTCAACTACTGTATGCCTACATACCCCTACTCATGTCTCCACTCCTCTCCATGCTACAACCCAGAATGGTGCATGTTTGGAGTGATTCCCTACTATGATCCTCAGGATCTTATAGGGGTTTTGCCATGAGTGGGGAACATATCCGCCACTCGCAGCGCCGGCTGGAGAGCTGGCCGCGCTTGCGCAGCTTCCATTCTAGTCTATGGGATTTCCGAGTACAGCCAAGCGGTCCGTTCAGCTCTGCTCGGAACTCCCATAGAACAGAATGGAGAGTTGTGTGCAAGCGCGACCAGCTCTCCAGTCTACACGGAGTGGTTCGGGGGGCCGTTCCCAAGATAGGTGCAGGTCCCAGAGTTGGAACCCGCACCTATCAGACAATGGTGGCATATCCTGTCTATATGCCATCATTGTCTATGGTGACAAAACCCCTATAATGGAGTAAACCCTCACACAATGCAAAATGGGGTCTGATTGTAGTCTCTCACATACCATGGTCCCGTGCCTTGTCCCAACCTATCTGTAACTTTCCATTGGTGATATCCCAATCTACTTAGCAAGTGACTGATAAGGTAGGATTTCCCTTTTTAATCCATTCCTGATCCAGTTGCTATCTCTTTTCCAAATTATGGTATAATTTGCTGTAAACAGCTGGAGCTCTGAGAATTACACTCCACACAGTTGTCTGGATAGTAGTTCTGATTTAATATAAGGAAGTAAAGACTTTTATAGTAGGTGATCCGTGTTACACTGTCATAAGCATGTGTTGTTTGATCATTGGTTAATTAGCTTTTGGGGAGGCAAGGTTATAAGGAAATCAAATATATGTTCATATATGGTGATATACATCAATCCTTCATTTCTGCATGCGTTGCATAATATCAGTCTATCAAAACACATTTCCTTAAATTGAGTTGTTTTTGTCCAGTGAAATGCATCTGACTTGGGTGTTGTGATGGTTTAAATATACTTCTGCGCCATCGTTGTCTGCTTTGCTGTATTAGCTAGCTTTCTTTGTAAGCCATAATGTCTTTAGTCTCTTTCAGAACAAGAACATCTTGAAGGTAGTTTCCTTGCATAAGCTATGCATTCCAAGCGTATAGTATCTGAATTAAACTGGTCAAGGGTAATAGAGATAGAGAATGGTTTATGCAAACAGTATATAGACAGTTTCTAGATATACTCAATGGATATCTAGAATAATCCGCCCCTGGATTTGAAAATCTAAGCTAGTGAAAAAGCACAGAAGAATGCAGAAGCCTGTAGTGGGAAAACCCCATTAAGAAAGTCCATTGGTCTATCATCCATGAGCTGTGATCAAAGGCTCTGTTTGAGCCAGAAATTCATAAGCTAATGCTAAGATCCCTTATCTGAGCTTTTTTATCTGTTTGCACAATAAATCTGTCAAAAAAAGGCAACAGATGCTGGATCATTCACTTGAAGTGTCTCGAGGTGAAGGAACAAAGTGTGCATTGGTCCATCAGGACACCAATATAAAAACAGAACATAAAACTCCGTCCCGGCTGCCGGTCCAATCATCCCGGCTGTAGCATTGTACGTTCACCATTCACGTAACATTTGCTGCCAATTACAGATCACAGCGGCCACGTGCAGGTGACGGTGTGGCCTGTGATTGGCTGCAGCTGTCACGTGAACGATGAATGGCTCACTGCTACTTCCAGGATGAATGCTCCGGCAGCCGGGAGTAAAAAGGAGGTCGTCTGGGAGGTAAGGATGCGTCTTATTTTTTATCATACCCGATGGACCAAAGAGCTTTCTGAACTCCCAAACGCCCCTTTAAGGAAAGCAAGGCAATGCCAAATAATCTGTTAGAAAGATACTCAGGTACAGATCCTTATGGAGCTTTCAAGGTGGTCCTTAAACCCCTACTTTTTATAAGAAAAGAACGTGCTATTCTTTTGTCCACATATTTTGCTTTTTCTGCATCTTGTTCTGTCTGTGACCGCTGTATGAAGGACTTACCTCCTTCTTTTCCTCTTGTTCCAGTTCTTTTACCTTTTGTTTTCTCCATCTTCAGGTCTCCTCTTTCTGTTTCGTACTTCTTTTGCTCCCTGTCCCCGTTTTCTTCTTTGTGTGCCCAGTTTCTGTCCTCCTCCTTTTTTTTTGTCCCCTATTTAGCTCTGTCTGTTCCCTTTCTCTTTTCTCTTCTTTTGCTTTGTCAGCCTTTTGCTCCTTGCCCCTTTTTCTGCTCTCTGTGTGACCTCTCTGTCTCTCCTCTTACCTTGTTTTGGGTTTACCTTCTTTTACTTTTCGTGTACACAATTTTTGTGTTCTCTGTCTCACTTATCCTTCTTTTGCTCTTTGTCACCATTAATTGCTTTCGGTGTTCTCTCTACTTGTCCCCCTTCCTTTGCTTTCTGTGTACCCTCTTTTCCTCTCTGTGTACTCTGTGTCCTCTTTTTGTCCTCTCTCCCCCCAACTTTTTGTGACCTCTTTGTCCCCTTATTGAGACCTCTGTGTCCCCCTTCTTGCGCTCTGTGTCCCCCCTTCTAGTGCTCTTTGTATCTCATTTTTGTGATCGCTATTTCCTCCTTTTTGCACTTTCTGTCTCCTCCTTCTTGTGCTCTGTGTTCCCTCCTTAGTATCTTTGTCCTTCTTGCATTCTCTGCACCCGCTTCTTGCACTCTCAATTCCCACCATGTCCCATCTATCTGTTTACCCATTCTTTTCCTTGATGTGTCCCCTTTCTTACGTTCTGTATCCTCTTGCTTGTGCTCACTGTTCCCCTTTCTTGCGCTCACTGTGCCCCTTCTATGCGCGCGCAGTGTCTCATCTTTGTGTCCCCGTTCTTGCACTCTGTGTTGCATTTCTCTTTGTTTCCTTCTTGTGCATGGTGTCCTTTTTCTGGCGCTCTATGTCCCCCTTCTTGCGCTATCTCCCTTCTTGTGGTGTGTCTCCCTTCTTGTGCTCTGTGCTCCATTCTTGCACTGTGCCCCCTTCTTGAGCTCTGTGTTATTCATCCCTCTTCTTGTGCTCTGCATCTCCTTCTGCTTCTTGTCACCTTTTCATATCTCCTTCTTGAGCTCTGTCCCCCAGTTTAACTCTTTGTCCTCCTCCTTGCACTGTGTCGCATCTCTCGGTGTCTCCCTTATTGCACTTTCCTGACTCCATCTTTCTTTGCCCCTCCCCTTCTCTTGCTCAATGTGCCCCTTTCTGGCTCTCGCTGTATCCCCCTTTTTGCACTCTGTGCCCATTCTTGAGTGTTATTTCTGCTTTGTGTCTCTTTTTTGAATTGTGTCCCCTTGAGTTTGCGCTCTCTATCTCTATTTTTGTGCTTTGTCCACCTTCTTGCACTCACTATGCCCCCATCTTGCACTGAGTCTCATCTCCCTATCCCCTTTTTGCAGTGTTCTTTTTCTTGCCTTCTCTGTATTCCCCTTCTTTTGATCACCGTCCACCCTTCCTGCGCTCTCTATCTCCCTTCTTGTGTCCCCTTTTTTTAGCTTCTTATCTCTATTTCCTTCTTCTTGTGCTTTGTGTCCCTTTTTCGCACCATCTGTACCCCACTTATTATGCTTATGGTGTCCCTTTAATTATCTCTCGAACTCCTTATTGCAGTCTATGCATCCTTTTCTTGCGCTCTGTGCCCTCTTCTTTCATTCTGCATCCCTTTCTAGAGCTTTGTGTTCCCTTCATGAGCTCTGTCACCTTCATGTACTTTGCGTCCTTCTACTTTCACTCACCTTCTTGTGCTCTTAGCATTCCCCTTCTTACACTCTCTGTGCTGCTTTTTTTGTGCTTTGTCT
The DNA here is from genome assembly GCA_025379985.1 of Phyllomedusa bahiana. Lineage (NCBI taxonomy): Eukaryota > Metazoa > Chordata > Amphibia > Anura > Hylidae > Phyllomedusa > Phyllomedusa bahiana. The sequence goes on along the minus strand of JAODAL010027564.1, from coordinate 31,362 downwards.
TCATTCTTGAGCTTTATGTCGCCTTCACATGATCAGTGTCCCCTTTCTTACACTTTCCCTTTTCTTGCTGTTTTTGTATCTCCTTTTTTGTGCTCTCTGTGTGTCCACCACCTACGTTTTTACCCCTTTGTGGGCTTTGTCTCCTTCCAATGCTCTGTTTCTCCCTACTGTGTCCCCTTCTTATGCTCTCTGTCTTCCTTCTTGTACTTTGTGCGTCCCTTACTTGTGCTCATTGCAACCTTCTTGTGCTCTGTGTCCACGTCTTGAGCCCTGTGTCCCCTGTGCTCTCCTTTTTTTACTTGCTGTTTCCCCCTTCATTTACTCAGTGTGCCCCATTCTTGTGCTGTGTTCCCCTCCTTGTGTTATGTGTCCCCTTCTTGCGCTGTCACTCTTTTTGAGGCAACAGTATCCTCCTTCTTGTGCACTGTGTCCTCCTTATGTTATGCGCGCTCTGTGTCCCTCTTCTTGTTCCCTGGAATAGTCCTGTGGCTCCTTCTCACTCTGTGTCCCCCCTTCTTGTGCTCTTTGCCTCCCTTTTTGTGCTACTTCCCCTTTCTTATGCTTTATCTGTCCCTTTCTTGCACTTTGTGCCCCTTATTGTTCTCTGTGCAACCTTCCTCCCTTATGTCCCCTTATTATGCTCTCTGTGTCCCCTTCTTGTGCTTTCTGTGCATCTATTTGCGCTCTGTGCCCCTTCTTGCACGGTTTCTCCTTCTTAAAACCGTTGACCCCTGGTGCTCTGTTCCCTTTTTTACTCGCTGTGCTCCATTCCTGTGCTCTGTGTCCCCCTTCTTGCTCTGACTCTGCCACCTTCTTGCACTCTCTGCATTCCCTCCTTGTGCCGTCTGTGTCCCATCTCTCTCTGTGTTTCCCTTCTTGCCCTTTTTGGATCTTATCTCTCTTTGTGCCTCTTCTTCCTTTTTGTGCTGTCTCTCCATTTTACGCTAACTGTGCCCTACTCTTGCGCTCACTGTGCTTTCTCTTTACACTCTATGACCACTTCTTCCGCTCTGTGTCCCCTTTTTTGTGTTCCGTTTGCCTCTACTTTGGTGCTATTTCCTTCTTGAGATTTTTATCTCCTTCTTCAGCTCTGTGGCCCTCTCTTTTGCTTTTTGTAATCCTTTCTTGCACCTTCTGTATCCACCTTTATCTGCACTCTGTGCCCCGTACTCCAGTGCTGTGCTTCTTCTAAAGCTTTATGTCTCCTTCTTCAGCTCTGGGTCCCCCTTTTTGCTATGTGTCCCCTTTTCCTGCATCCTCTGTATACCCCTTCTTGTGTTCTATGTGTCCCCTTTTCCTGCATCCTCTGTTATCGAGGGAGTTATCGAGTGCAAGGAGGGAGCAAAGTTAACATAAAAAGTTTATAGCACAAAAAGGGAAACAGGGAATGCAACAAGTTGAAGCAGAGAAAGCAAGAAGGGTGACACAGAGAGCGCAACAAGGGAGGAAAAGATAGTGCATGAATAGGGACATAAAAAGCACCAGTAGGGGGTTCAGCAGAACCCGGAAAGTGCAAGAAGAGAGTCACAGAGAGAGATGTTCTATGTGTCCCCTTTTTTGGTCACTCTGTGTCTGCTTGTTTTCTCTCACTGTGCCCCCTTCTTGCAGTGTCCAATTGCTGTGTCTTTTCTTGTGTTCTGTGTTCACTTTCATTTTACATGCTGTGCCCCCTTGTATACATTTACTTGCTGTGCCCTTCTTGCACTGTTTCTCCATTCTTTGTGTTCCCCTGCTAATGCTCCCTGTGCCCTCTACTTGCACTGCACCCCCCTTCTTGCACCATCCCATTTCTCTGTGACTGCTTTTTGCACTCTGTGTCCCTTTTCTTGCGCTGTGTCCCCTACATTTACCTGCTGTGCCCCATTCTTGCACTGTTTCCTGCTTCTTGCACTCTTTTTGCACTTCCTGATTACTGTACCCCCTTCTTTTGCTATCTGCATCCCTCTTCTTGCACTCTCTGCATCCTCCTCTTTGTGCTTTCTGTGTCCCATCTCTCTCTGTGACTCTCTTCTTGCACTTTCCGGGGTCTGCTGAACCCCCTACTGGTGCTTTTTATGTCCCTATTCATGCACTATCTTTTCCTCCCTTCTTGCTTTCTCTGCTTCAACTTGTTGCATTCCCTGTTTCCCCTTTTTGTGCTATAAACTTTTTATGTTAACTTTGCTCCCTCCTTGCACTCGATAACTCCCTTCTTGTACTCTGTGCATCCCCTTTCTTGTGCCTTTATTATCCCCTTTTCGTGTCTCCCTACTTGCACTGTAAATCTAACTTCTTGCACCTTTTGTCTCCCCCTTCTTGCATTCTGTCTCCCCCTTTTTGCACTCTGTCTCTTCTTGCTCTTACTATGTCCCCTTCTTGAGTTCTGTTCCCCCCTTCTTGTGCACTCTGCATGCCCTTCTTACTGTGTCCCCTTCTTGCACTCGTCGCCTCCTTCTTGTGCCATGATTCTTTCTTGTGCCCTCTCTTCTTGGAACGTGTTCTCTTCCTGTGCACTATGTGTTCCCTCTTCTTGCATCCTCTGCATCTTTCTTGTTCTTTCTGTGTGCCCCTCTTGCTGTGTCCCCTTCTTACACTCTGCATCCCCTCCTTCTGTGCCCCCTACTTGTGTTGTTTCCCTTCTTTGCACTGTCCCACTTCTTGCATTCACTATGCCTTCTTGATCTCTGTACTCTTCTCGTGCACTTGCTTTGTGTCCCAGTCCTCACGTGCTGTGTCCCCCTCTTGCGCCCAATTTTACCCCTTCTTGAGCTGTTCTCTTTATTCGTTTTCTTCGCTCCCCCCCTTTTTTGTGCTCTCTTTGTCCCATTTCACTCTTTGTCTCCCTTCTTGCACTTTCTGGGTTCTCTTTTTAAGCTTTCAGTCAGATTCTTGAGCAGTGTGTCCCTTTCTTGTGCTTTATGTCCCCTTTCTTGCACTTTGTGTCCCCTTTTTGAGCTTTGTGTTCCTTTCTTGAGCTGTGTCCCCTTCTTGCCCTCTCTGCCTATCTTTTTGCATATTCTGCATCTCCTTTTTTTGCTCTCTTGGTTCCCCCTCTTGTGCTTATTGTCCTGTCTCTCTCTCTCTGTGTCCCCCTTTCTATGCTCACTTTGTCACTTTCTTTTGCATTTGTCCACTTCTTGTGCTCCGTTTCCCCCCTCTGCACTCGGTGTCCCCATCATGTACTCTCTCTTTTTTTTTTTTTACTTGTAGTAGCCCCTTCTGGTGCACACTATGTCCCCTTCTTCAGCTCTGTGTCCAATTTGCACACTCTGTGTCCAACTACTTGCATTTTCTGTGTCCCCATTCTTGTGCCCTTTTGTGTCTCTTTCTTCTACTCACTGTGCCTCCTTCTTGAGATTTCTGTAAGCTGTTTGGGCTTCATGTCCCTTTCTTGCACTCTCTGTGTGCCCCATTTGCTCTGTACGTCTCTTTCTTGCACTCTGTGTCCCCTTCTTGAGCTCTGTGTCCCCTTTGTGCGCTCCATGTTACCTTCCTGTGTTCTATATGTCGAGTCTTGTGTCCATTTCTTGAGCTCTACCTCCCCTTCTTGCGCTCAATATTCCACCTTGTTGCACCGTCTCCCACTTTTGTGTCCCTTTTCTTGCACTCTCTGTATCCCCTTTTTTCCCTTGCATCCTGTGTCCCCTATTTCTGTTTCCCTTCTTTCTTGCTAAAACTCTAGTCCCCCCACCTTTGAAAAATGTGAACGCTTTTATAACAAAGAGACTGACCGCCAACATCCAAAAATATTATTTATTAATATAGATCAATAAAAATATATAGGTAAAACATACAGGGAGTATAGTCCTCGCATAAAAATGGTCAAATAGACAAATGTGAGAAAGAAAAAAAAACAAGGAGACAAATGTAAAAAAATAAATATAAAATACTCGGCGACACATGTAAAAATATTTGTAGGTAAAACGTTCCATAGTTCTAGGTGTGATGTCTCAGACGGAAGCGATGTGCAAGGCAAGAAGCAGGTTAAGCCACGATTTCCAAATACTATTCAATACTCATAAATAGAGATACAGTATATACATATAGCACAGCACGACGGAGGGACGGTATTGCTCTCTGTACAGATTACTATTCACACGCCTTTACCCTAGACCTCTGAAGTGTCATTGCTCTACAGATGTGGGGAAACTACAACTCCCAGCAGAAACAATAGGACCCCACAGTAGATGCCACTGGCTCCATTTGTAGGGTAACTGCTTAGTCTTTCACACACAGCTGCAAATTCCCTTTAAAGTTATATAGATTCGCCTCTTAGTGCTATGTGTCTGCAGCTGCCACTAAGGAGCCCTCACTACAGATGGATTTACACAGGGAGCTGAACAAATCTTCATATTATGGGCTCCCCTAGTGACGGATGCATGAAAACATTGGGCGACATGTATGAATCCGAATGCGTACTTTTTTTTACTTGGCGCCGACACTCCATTTCTAAATAGATATAGAAGAGTGTAGAATACGACAGTATGAAGATTTTTGGCGCATTACATAGAGCTTAATGCGCCAAACTTTGTATGGACATAGAGTGTAATGCGCTTGTAATGCGCCAAAAATCTGTCGTATTCTACACTCTCAGAATCTCATAATCAGAGCACTGAAACATTAAGAGGGCGACATGTATGAATTCGAATGCGTACTTTTTTTTTTACTTGGCGCCAACACCACAGTTCTAAATAGATATAGAAGAGTGTAGAATACGACAGATTTTTGACGCATTACATAGAGTTTAAAGCGGCAAACTTTGTATGGGCATAGAGTGTAATGCGCCAAACTTGGCGTACAAAGCGCTATGCAATGCGCCAAAAATCTGTCGTATTCTACACTCTTCTATATCTATTTAGAACTGTGGTGTTGGCGCCAAGTAAAAAAAAAAGTTCGCATTCGAATTCATACATGTCGCCCTCTTAATGTTTCAATGCTTGGATTATGAGATTCTGAGAGTGTACAATACGACAGATTTTTGCCGCATCAGATAGAGCTTAATGCGGCAAAAATCTTCATACTGTCGTATTCTACACTCTTCTATATCTATTTAGAACTGGAGTGTCGGCGCCAAGTAAAAAAAAAAGGACGCATTCGAATTCATACATGTCGCCCATTATGACTACATCAGAAATCAGGACAGAGGAAAGGGTGAATGCAGAGAGGACAAAAATGCTGAGGATATTCCGCAAATAGAAAATCTAGTCGCAAAACTACAGGATGCAGATGCTGCAGATTTAAGAGTGAATATGCTAATGTAAAGTTAAAAAAAAAAAAATACGGCTTTGTCACAACTGCACATAAAAACCCCCTTTTTCATTTTTTTTTTTTTCTAAAAAATGCTGAAAAAACGACTGTAAAGCTTCCCATAGACTCTATAGTAAAAACCTCCTGTTGTCTCCACTGAACGTTTTTTTTTTCTGCTCATTTTTGCTGATGGTCGTCTTTTGGAACATGTTTCAAAAAAACGCCAGAGCCGGGCAGAAAATTTACTATTGGAGTCTATGTAACGCACCAGACGTTTTTTGGCGCCTTTTTTTGGAATGAAAACCAACCCAGGAGATTAGTCCCCCCTATAGTGGGTGAAACCACAGGATATACCTTATCAATTCTGCAGACAAGTGTCCGATGTGTCCTCGTTCGGAATAAAGGTATCTTGCATTTTTGTTGCTAACGGATTTTTACGGATTTTGGTGCTAATAAAGTTACATCGTTTTTGGCGCTAAAAATCTTTTTTTTTTATGGATTTTGGCGCTAATAAATTTATCTTGTGTTTGCCAGTAGAAATCAAATTTTTTTAACGGATTTTGTCGATAAAATAGTTTTTTTTTTTTTTTCTTTACAGATTTTGCCGCTAATACAGTTACGCTTTTGCCGCTAAAAATCCATTTTTTACGGATTTTGCTGCTTAAATTCCGGGATTTTACGTATCTTGGCGCTAAAATCAGGATTTTTAGCTACAAAATCAGTAAAAAATGGATTTTATGTAAACCACCTCCTATTTATGTAACATGGCCGGACCATTGTAAACTTGGCACTTCTTACCGTATGTTTCACCCATACACCCTAATAGATTGTAAGCTCTCACGAGCAGGGCCCTCACACCTTGTGTCTCATTTGTAAGTACTTTTAATGTGTAATGTCTGTATGTATACCCTCTAAATTGTAAAGTGCTGCGGAATATGTTGGCGCTATAGAAATAAAGATTATTATTATTATTATTATTATTTTTAGCGGCAAAAGCGTAACTGTATTAGCGCCAAAATCTGTAAAAAAAAACCCCAAACAAACGGATTTTATCGACCAAAATCCATTAAAAAAAAGCATTTTTAGCGGCAAAAGCGAGAACTTTATTAGCAGCGAAATCCGTAAAACGGCTACAAGATTCCATGTAAATGCAATAATGTGCTTTCCATCCCCTTTTGAAGGGTGGAGTTACAGCCAGTGGCTTGATTTATGCAGACATTAAAAACCAGACTTGAAGACAAGCAAAAAATGCGCCCAAAATCGCAAACCGTGCCAAACAATGCCGTTTTTTCAGCAGCTTTTAACAGGCAGTGGACAAAAAACCTTAGCTTTATGAACGTTTTTAGGATTTGGTTTCCAGATCGCTTTTTTGTTCACTGAAGTGTAGACATGGCCTAAGGCTAGGTCTACACTGCACAGCTCTACAACCGTATTTTCGGCACTTTTAAAAGCGGTGAAAATCCGATCGATGTTGCGGCCCCATAGACTACAATAGAAAAGATGAGCTGCAGTCTCCACAGCTGGTCTTTTCTGGCGCATTATATAACATGCTGTATAACACGCCGACGCTTTTTGTTTTCTCGGCGTCTTCTCAGATAATACAACTGTATGGGCGAGGTCAAAAAAACGGGATGCGACCGAGGTTTTTGCACAAAATGTGACAACAACCGCGGTCCTGCATCAGAAAAAAACATCCGCTTTCGGCCGTTTCAGCGTAGACATAGCCTTAAGCCATGTTCACACGGCTTATTTGGGCGCGGATTGGAGCCGTACTGCGCGCCGGATTTGCGCTGCAGTACGGCGCCAATCCGTCCCAGTCATTACGGTAATCCACAGTTCTCATAAGGGGAACAGTGGATTTCTGTCGCTCCCTTCCCGCTCGGCGAATCCGCCGGGGGGGGAGAAAGTGACCTGCACATTATCCAGGCGCAATACGCGCCGTGGATAATGGAAGTCTATGGAGCCGGCGGGCAGCGCCGCTGCCGCCGCGCCCCCGCCCCTTATTCAAGCAATTACGGCTTGAATAAGCCGTGTGAACACGGCCTTAGTGTTAAAGATCCATGGAGCTATAGCAAAATCTGTAACAGGTCGATGGGGAAAAATAAGCGATGGATATTGACAGGTAAATATTTGTGCAGATTTTTTTTCTTAGTATGAAGATGGGATTACTTTTCTCATCCACGCTGCTACCAGTGTAAAATACTGTGGTTCTCCCTCACAGTAATAAACTACAGAAAATCCACAGCATTTCCATCCCTTGTGCATTTCCCTTCTGCTTCTCCTTGCAGAGCTCTAGCTGGTGCATGCAGTCTTGCAGGCAATGCTTCCTGGGAGAAAGTATGCAAATTAGGAAAACGGTCTCCCTAGACGTCAATGTCAGGAGGCAGAAGAAACTGGCTCCTCAGCAGTTATGTGGACGATCATAGTATAATGAGAGTTGTAGTTATCTCTACAGTGGGAGATCACAGAAGGCTTCCCAGTGCATGTGGAAACCTTGCACCGTGCAATGAGTGTCGCTGCCCTCTAATCTTATGATGGTGGTCGCCACTTTTTTTGCAGCCATGCGACTTTCATGCATCCTTATATTAGGCTGAATGCTGTCAGGGCATGCTGGGAGCTGTAGTGTCTCAGCAGCTGGAGAGCCGCAGGTTGCACATGACTAATCTTCATAATGTGACATCTATTATAAGATCCTACGGTCTCCGTACCTGTTATAATTAGTTTGAACCTTTTCTTTCTCGCTATGTGGAACAGTAAAGTGCCGCTGCCCATGGTGCACATTCCGATCATATTTACAGCTTGTCTTAGAGGAAATAAGACAGATGAATTTGAAGAGGACCTGTCCCCCAGAAGAGATCTGAATAGAAAGTAACTGCATTGTGCTCCATGATGTACTATCCGTCCTGGTGTCTAGAGGGTCCTTGGAAATAAGCAGTGGAAGCCGCCATTTGTAATAAATTAAAACTGAGGGTTGTTTAATATTTGTTGGTGGATTATCTCCATCTTGCTAAACCTTTCTATATAGCAGAGGTCTCAAACTGCGGCCCTCCAGCTGTTGGGAAACTACAACTCCCATCATGCCTACTGTTATAGATTATATAAATGCATGATGGGAGTTGTAGTTTCCCAACAGCTGAAGGGCCGCAGTTTGAGACCACTGCTATATACAGTGGTTGTGTTGGCAGACTCCCTGTACCAAATGTAAATGAGTATTCTCCGCATCCTTTTACCATGGTGAATGGTATCAGCTATGTCCCTGAATCATATGTTATACATATCTATGAAGGGTCTCATAAGATCTTTTCTAGTAGCCAAAGCAAAGAACAAAAATTAATAACTTTGTTAAAGGGGTGTCCAGCGTAACAAAAAAAAAATATTCAAATGGCTTGCCTGAGTCTTTACTCATCTCTCAGTGATGTTTTCTGAGCTGTCTGTAGCCTCCCTCCTCTGCAGCCAAGCAGCAGCATTTCTTGCTTGAAAGCTGTTTCCCTTTGACCTGGATAACTCCAACCTTTAGGATACTTTGCTGTGTTTTATCTTCCTCCGTCCGTACCTCAGTCTCAGTACATGTCCCCTGTTTCTTTCCTCACTTTGAAGGTCTTTGGAGGTAAGACCATAGGGGTGTGGCTGCACTAAAAAAAAGCCCCAAACCCTTTGGTCACCTGATCTCCTGGGCTCCACACAGAGCTGTTTTCCTGTACGTGGAGACACAGGTAATGTAGACATACAGGAAGCCCACAGAAAATGTAATGAAATACATTCCAAAATTACCTAATTTTAAAATAGATTATTAAAAAAAAAACTATTTTTTCACTGAACAACCCCTTTAAGCAGAGTCTGAGGGGGTAACACAGGGACTCCTAAATACCATGGATTAGGCATAACGTGGTGTGTTTTCCCAGAGGGGGCTGTAAGAGATTAGTAGCAAGGGTATGTTCACACGGCGTGTTGGATCCATTATTCAATGCATTTTCTTTCAAATCACAGACATTAAAATTTGAATCCAATGCATTTTTTCGGGTGTGAAAAGCGCATCCCAAACGTACCCAAAAGTGTGTTGCGTTTTTTGATCCATTTTTCAGGCTCCAAAAACGCGCTCCACTGTTTCCTATGGGGATTTCACTTGCGTAAAACGCTAGTAGAATTGACATGACAATTTTTTAAACGGATCCGAAATGGATCGAAATGACGCAAGTAAATGCACATCGGTGATCACTCGTCTGAATGGTGATGTGTGTTTTATATTGAAACTAATGTAAATCACTCTACACATTAATAGATGCATTTTTTGGGTCCGTTTTGGGTCCGAAAAGCGGATCCAAAAACGGATTTGAAAAACGCCATGTGAACATACCCCAATAGTTCTGTTTTCTAATCCTAGGTCATGATCAGATGTTGCAGATTTGTGGCATTTTCCACACCCAGGATCCACAACATCGCACGGTACATGTGAAAAAGATTTTGCAAGTTCTATTCACCTGTACAGAGGAAATATGTGGATTTTTGGGAAAGCCCTATTCGCTTCACGCTTGTTGCTGCAGATTTCACAACTAGATCGGCAAATTGTGTGATCTGCATGTACATTTCCTCTGCATGTGAACACAGCCTTGGAGAATTTTGTATTTAGCATTTTACTTTTTTTTTACTTTTAATTTTATTTATTTTTGTATTTTGAATTGTACTTGACCTCCTGTTATCTGACAGGTCCCCTTCAAATATTTAGTAATAATATAAAGTCTGATGCATTGTCCATATAAAAACTGCATTATACTAAAGACATGCTAAATAACCCCTAACATTGTAGAACCTGCGCTTCTGCTACAATAGCTCCCCAGCCTATAGTGTGGAATAGGAATGATATGGATGGATGGTTAAGACGATAAAACAAGACACCTGTAGTGCATGGTGATGACAGTCACAGACATAAAATGTAGTGAACACTGAATAAATGTCTTTTAAAGGAATTTTCCTCTATTTTAATTATAGTGAATTAAGGAATGTTCCCATCATAGACACTGAGGGCAGGTCAGTAAAAAAACAAAGGCAAAACCAGCTCACCTGAAAAATATAAGTCAGGGATGCACGGAAAACACGTGGGAGCCGACCACAAGAAAGTCCTATGCAAAAAGAAGAGATATCCAGCATCCCATAAAATCTGCAAAAACTATATTGAAAAGGGCACAAAAGAATCCAGCAAGTACAAGAAGGATACAAAGGTAAAAAAAAAACCAGGAGCTTACGCGTTTCAGGCTAAATGTAGCCCTTAGTCATAGCATATAGCTATATTTAGCCTGAAACGCGTAAGCTCCTGTGTGCACTTTTGAATAAAGTTTTTTTTGCAAATGTTATGGGATGCTGGATATCTCTTCTTTTTGCATCAGTAAAAAATGTCATCAATTTCTGATAGGCGTGAGTCCCACCCGCACCTATGTCGATAATTAGTCCCGAAACAATGGTGGTCAGTACTCTCCCACTGGAATCGACTGTACTCAGAACTCCTATTAATTGCAATAGGAGAATCCTGACCACCTCGTTTTTGGGGCTCTATAGACCTCTTGGACGAGCACCTATCAGACAGCATGCCATCAAGGTCTATGGTGAGACAATCATCAGAAATTTAGCAAAAGAAGCTTTGCAAGAAGGGGAGCTCTCGATAACACAACCCCTATGTATATGCTCTATCACATGTAATGGGGAGCAGGGCCGCAGCTAGTAAAATCAGCATAAATAGGGGATATTCCAGCAAGGAAGATATGTTGCAGAGATTTCCACAACTGCAAATCTGTTCCATTATCTGAGGGGGGCACAATGATTTCTGCAAGCCTCATCCAGAGGAGTAGAACAATCATAGTTGTATGGAGTCGTGACACAGTGCACATAAGTCTGTGGGGCCATATTATATCACTATATACCCCCAACTTCATATAGGACCCTATATAGTAGGGTGCTAGATCAGGTGCTGGGTAACAGAAGTACTGTAATTACAGGCATAGACTCTATAGGCGATATGTATGTACGGGGCTGTAGCCCTGTGCGCTCGATGAGCAGGCGCACTCCAAAATTAGGCGCATTATAAAGCGCCTGCGGCACCTTGTATTGCGCCTGATATCGGGGGGCGTGCTGGAGGTGTCGCACTACAACCGTACAAAGCTACACATTTAGGGGCCGTTCACACGGCTTATTCTGGGACTGATTCCAGCCGTACTGCGCGCCGTATTTGCGCTGCAATACGGCTGGAATCCATCCCAGTAACTACGGTAACTACGGTAACTACGGTAATCCACATTCTCATAGAGAACTATGGATTCCGTCTCCTCCCGCTCGGCGAATCAGCCGCGGGGGGAAAAAGTGACATGCACATTATTTGCGGCGTGTACGTGCCGTGAATAATGAATGTCTATGGGGCCGGCGAGCTGATTTTTGCTCATTTTGTATCTCAATCTTCATTTTCTATTTGAATTAAACAGAAATATAGTGACTTTTTGATCAATATTACTACAAAAGTTCTCATTTAATGCGATAATCTATTCATCTTTCTACAAAAATATAGATTTAAAGGAGCTGTGTTATTACAGACGACCCTTTTAAAAGGACCTATAGCATCTCCGTTTTAATAAATCCTTGTGTTCCCTGTGAAATACCAATCCTGCAGCCTCTTCTCTGATATCCCTGTGTTGTGCTGTTCCTCTGTTATTCCTCCTAGAAATGTATTACTGAATCTGTCAGCTGGGTGTTACCATTTCCATAGTGGTGTGTCCCTGCACACACACTGACTTACAGCACTTATTGGACAATGTCAGACTGGGCAGGGACACATCTCCAAATGGTAACGCCCATCTGTCAGATTCAGTCATACATTTCTAGGAGGAATAACAGAGGAACAGCACAACCCAGAGTTATAAGAGAAGAGGAGCGTTACCAACTGACATTGGCCAATCAGTGCTGACAATCAGTGTGTGCAGGGACACGCCCCTAGGAAATTTGTAAACCCACTACAGATTCAGTAATATATTTCTAGCAGGAATAACAGAGGAACAGCACAACACAGAGGTATAAGAGAAGATGGGCGTTACCAACTGGAGATGTGTCCCTGCCCAGTCTGACATTGTCCAATCAGTGCTGACAGTCAGTGTGAGTGCAGGGACACACCCCTTTGGAAATGGTAACACCCAGCTGACAGATTCAGCACAACACAGAGTTATAAGAGAAGACGCTCCAGAAATTTTTAATTTCATGCGGAACACAAGAATTTACTAAAGTAGACAAGTCAGGAGAGGTCGCTGAGTCCTCACCTCTGCTCCAGCACTGCCGCTGTCTGCCATCTCCCAAGATCTTCTGTCTACTTCTCGCTCCTGGCAGTGGGGCTGTGACCTCTGCAGCAATCATGCAACCTTTCCTATCACCACCATGTGAACTGCTCAGAATGATGATAGCCACTGACGTAACGTAATGACTGCCAGAACCAAGAAGTAAACCGAAGACCTGAGGAGACGGCGGACACCTCCTGCAGCACAGGCAGACATTTATAGTATACAATAACCAGGGACAAGCCCCCTAAGCTTTTCCCTTTTTCATCCTGCTAGTGTCCTCAGTGATTATCCCCCGCCCCAATTTATTGCATTGCACGGCAAGGTTGGCAGACTTCCTACTCTGAATAAAGCTAGATTTGACACGGTCACTGTGTGCAGAGAACTGGAAAGATAATGATCATACTTCCATATTGAAGGCACAATGAAGAGACATGAACATTCCACATTCACTTTCCCACCTCTAATCCAAAGGACCAAGTGAGGAAATAAAATCCATGATCAAAGAAGAACCCAAAAAAATTCCAAAATCTGTACCTGCGGCTCCTACAGGAGAGAAGCGGTCGTACCTCACAAGGATTTCCGATATAAAAGAGTAACGAGAAACACAGGGGGGATTTAATACTCATCTGGTTACCGTCATAATAAAAGTTCAGAAGATTAGTGTCTCTAACGTGTTACTGACGACTCGTCCGTAGCCTTAAGGCAGCGAGCAGGAGATGTCCCTTTGTGTCACCGTCTCCACTTGTACAATTCAGACGTCGTCCATTCATTAGGATTTCACATCTCTTTGCAACACGCTGTAAAGAAAGCAGAAAAAAAGTTTAAATTTACTGGTTTTTGTGAGGTGACTCCCATCAATGTAGTGGACCCAAGGTAAACAAGACTTTCCCACCCCTAGTTTTCAAAAAAACCCAGGGACTGCCTGTATATTATTAATACGCTTTATTGTTTATGTATATGTATAATAAAAAAATTTAAGTGATATAATAAGTGAATATAATATAATAAAAGGGACCCCGGGGTTTGTGGACGGAAAGGACTGTGGGTTTTGTTTTTAATTTAATTTTGTATGTAGTTGGAACAGGTAGATTTTTTAAAATTAACTCCAGCACAGAAGGATTTTTTTTAGCTTGGGAAGGAAAGGGGAAAAGGGTTTTTCTTTTGTTTTGCCGTCTGTGCCCTTGAAAAGATTTACTTTTTTTCCCCTCATCGCTGCTTTTGGCTGTGGAACTTGAGTTCCACAGCTACTATCTGCTGGGAACTTTGGAAAACTAAAATTTTCCAGCATGCCCCAAATCTCCATTTTGTAATTAGGGGACAGATGTAAGTGGGAAATGTTGTAATGGGGGGACCCCCGTATCAATTATATATATATACACTCACCCGCCATTTTTTTTTTGGTAACCCTGTCCAAATGCTCGTTAAACTTAATTTCTATCAGGCCAATCAACATGGGGGCAACTCAGTGCATTTGGCAGTAGACATGGTCAAGACAATCTCCTGCAGTTCAACCCCAGCATCAGTATGGGAAGAAAGGCGATTGAGTGCCCTTTGAAAAGTGCATGGTTTTGGGGTCCAGAAAGGGGGTTTGGGCTGAGTATTTTAGAAACTGCGATCTTGGGATTTTTTTACGCACAACCCTCTTAGGGTTTACAGAGAATGGTCCCAAAAAAAAAAAAAACATCCAGTGGCGGAAATCCTGTGGGGGGAAATGCCTTGTGATGCCAGGGCGGGGAATGGGCGATGGGTTTTTGGGGTGATAAAAGGGGAACAGTGATCAAATGCACCCGTTACAACCAAGGTAGGGGAAGAGCATTCTGAAGCACAGTCGGCCAACTTTGAGGCAGATGGGGACAGCACAGAAACCACCACCGGGGGGTTGCCACCCTTTCAGCTAAGAACAGGAAACTGAGGCTCCAAAATTTTCCCCCGCTCTCGAAATTGGACAGTAGAAGATTTGGAAAAAAAGTTGCCTGGCTGATGGTCTCGATTTCTGCTGCAATTCGGATGGTTTGGGTAGAATTTGGGGTTTAACAAAATGAAAGCTGGATCCATCCCGTCTTGTACAACGGTTCAGGCTGGGGTGGGGGTGTCATGGTCTGGGGAATATTTTTGGCACTCTTTGGGGCCCTTGGGACCAAATGAGCATCGTTGCAACACCTTGTGGAAACTATGCCCGAAGAATTGAGGCAGTTTGAAGGCAAAAGGGGGGGCCCAAACCCGTTACTAGCATGGTGTACCTAATAAAGTGGCCGGTGAGTGTATATATATATATATGCACACATTAACAGTATTTTCTCCTTACAAAGATTAGCTTTCAACATGTAGGGACAGGTAAATAGATTTTACTTTAGTCATGAGATCAGAGCGGTTTTATGTGCTCTGAGTGCAGACAAGTTTATATGGTAACCTGCATATCAGACCATACTCTGTTATCTGATTTGAGCACAGAGCAGGGAGCAGGAAGGACACGTCCCCATGGCATAGAGCAAATACCAGTTGGAGTATTCGACCGGTATTTGCTGTTTTGTGGCCGTGCACACGGCCCCCGGGGGGCGGCTTTTCTCTGCTGTTTGCGGAGAAAAGCCCTCCCCCTTTGCATAGACTTGTTTTCAGTTTTCGGGCAGAAGAATGAACATGCTCAATATTTTTCGGACCGCTGGCAGTCTAAAAAACCGTCCGGCGGAAAACCCGTGCTGTGGGGACAAGCCCTAACAAGATTAGCAATGGTTTTACTTATAAGCCACTATATTTACCCATACAGCCTCTGTAGGATTGTTTACTTACAGATTAGATTTCCTGCACTGCTCTTTGTAATGTCTCGGCAAGCTATAGAGAGAACCAAAATTTGCTAATCACAGGCCGTCTCCACTGGCGCACAATATGTGCGTATTGTACGCCGGGAGAAAGAAGTAACATGTCTCTTCTTCCCGGCGTTTAAATGCCGGGGGATAATGAAAGTCTATGAGGCCGCCTCCCTTTGCACTTTAAAAGTACGTGCTGGCTAGCGTCTACTTCTAAAACACCCGGTGTATGGCGGCGAGCACATTATGTGATGCAATACACTGTGTGAACTTACCCTTAGATGATTAATCAGGACTATCTGTAGTTACTCCATTTTTATCTTCAGATGCATAGATACCATAAAACGATTGCAAAAGTCTGCACACCTTTTAGGCTATGTCTACACAACATGGGTTTTTCATTGGACCCAACTGTACCCAGTGCTGTGTAGACCACAATAAAAAATCTGTGCTGTAATCTACACAGCATGGATTTTTTCCGGTTGGTTTTAAAATCCTAAGGATTTTCAAACCTGCTGGAGCTTCTGCAGCATTGCCATCAGATTCCCTTACACTCAATATATGGTGCCGACGCCACATCTCCAAAAAACCCACCACGTCTTTACCACAAATCTGCCAAAAACCACAACCAGTGATGTAAAATTGCTGTCGGATTTTGGACAGTATGTTCACATTGCTGTGTAGACTTAGCCTTACGATTATTTAAATGTTTTACTCTACGAACAGCTAGAAAATAATTTATTTTGGGTCGGTTTACTCTGCTACCTTTAGGATATGTTCACACTGCGTTTTGGATCCGTTTATAGATGCGCGTTTGGATCTGTGTTTCGAACCCTAAACGGACCCAAACCCACATCTAACAATGTGCAGTGTGATTTACATTGCTTTCAATGGAAAACACGCACCGGTCTTCAGACGAGTGATCACCGATGCGGGTTTACTTGTGTCTGTGTGATGCGTAAAGAATTGTCATGTTAACTCTTGATCCGTTTGATGCAACAGACGCCCTATTTAAAACTATAGGATGCGATCCTGCTGCAGCCAAACACGCATCCAAACATGTACCTGCGTGTTAGATGTGTGTTGGATGCGATTGATGCAGCGCTATTGAATGCGTTTTTCAAATCCAAAACGGATCCAACACGCCGTGTGAACATCCCCTTACACTAATAAGAATAAGGATATATGAGCCATGGACTGACCCTGCTACAGCCAAGACTCGCTGTGCCGGATACTACATGACGTCTGCATTTTCATTTGTAGAGAGAGAAGTCGCCGCGTACCTGTCCAGAGGATTGTGGGTGTTCTGTGAGACGGATGAGGCTCTCAGGCTGCCGACGCTGCCGTGGTAGGATCTTCTTCCTCGCGCTGATGGAGTGTCCTGGATCTCTCCTACACCCTAGATGTAAAAGGAGCAGCACAGTGTGAGCAGCTGATGCCTGTGCACTGACATGTGATTCAGTGACCATTGAATGTGAGAAGATGTTGGAGACGACTGGTCACCTCTATGTGTCTGCTTTATTGCATATTTGTATTCCCCATAAGACAAATACTCTGGAGCATCTTTTTTTTTTTTTTTCTTCTGCTGTTCCTCTGTCATTCGTCTTGGAAATGTTAGAATAAATCTAGGAATTCCATTTCTAGTGTTGCGTTTCTAATTTGGGTCAAAAGCGGCTCCAATCTGAGTGCTTTGATTCAGACTGGCCCAAAGTGAATTTTGGCTGAAATCACTAAAAATCGTCTTTAACTATGACCCTAACTTGGGGTGAAAGGGGTTCTCCCCCGAATAAATATGTGCTGCACAGATTGCTCACAGCTAGAGATGAGCGAACAGTAAAATGTTCTAGTTTGATTAGAACTTAGAACAGTAGTGGTGTTCGGTTCGAGTCGAACCCCATTAAAGTCAATGGGAGAAGATGTTCGGGTTAATTTTTATACCTATGCAGGTGAGGAGAAGCTGGAATTAGCGTGCATGAGAATGAGGAGGGTGGAGCTTGCAGTTTTATGGGAGTTCCAAATATAGGCAAGCGCACACACGCCTGTACAGCGCATATTAATTTGTAGAAAAACCCCTTTAAAGTATTTTTATGCCTTTTTAGGGTTAGGTTATACCTCCGTGACACTTCAGGGTCCAGGGGCACCTTCACTCTGACATTACTTCTGATTTAATGTAACCTATGATCCCACACATTACACCGGAAGTGTCCAATAGACCCTGATGCTAAGTTAACCCTAAAAAGGCCTAAGGATCCTAAACAAATTTGTTAACACAAGGTGAATGGTCTCCACAGTCTTCAATTCATGCTCTTACTTCCCCTAGAAACTTAAGTTTAGATTATTGAACCTGCCCTTTAGATTATTGAACCTGCCCTCGGTTGACCATGTACGTCTGCAGAGCTGCTAGCAGGTATCCATGCATATACCGAGGCGTAACCACTCCGTGTCCATAGCCAGAAGAAGAGTAAATGTAGTACAACATTTGCTCTTCTTTTCTTTTTGGGATAGAATAGCGTGATCCTGCTGCCATTCAGCTCTCAACAATGGGCGAGGTTTACAAAGTAGAAAGCGATCGAAAACTGGCACAAATTGCTCCAAAAACAGGCAGTCGCACAGTGTTAGTTGCTCAAATTCGCGGTATCTGTCGGAGTACAGTGAGTAAAGATATACAGTGATGCAGCCACTGTGGTCTCATATAGGTTAATAGAGCATAATGTAATCCTATGTGAACTACTTTGCTCTATTTCCCGGCAGCATACACTTTCCATGTGCACCACAAAAGCGCAGTGGACTATGTTATTAAGTATACTCCCAGGAAATAGAGCAAACGTAGTCCACGGTGGACTATGTCTGCTCTATTCACCGCTATTGGGCCACATCGGCTAAGCCACAGCATACTTCAGGGTACTTTTCCTCACTGTACTCCAATGGAGCCCTAGAACGTGAGCAAATAACGCCTTATTTTTGACACTTTTTGCACCTCTATGGACAAGTGACTATAGAAAGGGCTCGGCTCAGACTAGTCATAGAAATTGGGCAAATTTATTAACAGCACTTGCCATTTTTTGGGGGAGGAGGGGTCGACGAATACTGGTGTAAATATAGGAAGGTGAGGGGCGGCATAAGGAAGCGAAAGGTGTGTTACATGTCTGCCCCCCATTTACCATATCATTGGGATAACCTCGGTGGTGTTTCTGATGGTGTCATTCTGTCCCACCTGACTTTAGAATGGTGATAAATCTGCCCAGTGTGTGATGTGATAACATAGGAATGTGGAATATGTTAAATATCTTATGAATAAAGATTGGATTTTGCCTTTATCCTTTGTCTTTTATAGTTTTATTTTATGCTAAACATTTCATAAAAATTTGCAAATATAAATCCTGCTGTGTATGTAGACATCAACTGTGAATGACATATTTAGGTTTAAATGTTAGCCTAAACATATTCGTTTAAAGTGAACCTGTCATGTCTCTTAGGGTATGTTCACACGGTGTATTGTGTCGCATACAGTACGCACCGCAATACATCATGTGTCTCGGGAGCTTGCGCTGATCAGCACGTACTCCCGAGGCGCGGGGGGGCCCCATAGACATGCATTACTCGTAGCGCGAAATCCATAGTTCTCTATGAGAGCTATGGATTACCATAATTATGGGGCGCATTTCCCCGCGTATTAGGCGCAGTACGCCGTGAAATATGCGGCGAAATGTGCTCCAAAATAAGCTTAGGGTATGTTCACACGGCATAATTACGGTAATTCATAGCTTTCATAGAGAGCTATGAATTACGCCCATCTTCCTTGGTGTACAATACCCGCGTATTGTATGCCAGAAGAAAGAAGTAACATGTCACCTCTTCCCAGCGTTTACGCACTGTGGATAATAGAAGTGAATGGGGCTGGAGCCCCCGCGCCTTAGAAGTACACTCTGGCCAGCACGTACTTCTAAAACACCCAGTGTATTGCAGTGTGTACAGTAAGGCCGCAATGAGCTGTGTGAACATACCCTTAAGCTTTCATCTTTGCATCGCATAGGCGCCGCTTGCAGAGAAGAGTTGATGGTATTCGTGAGCAGCCACTTTCCCCGCCCACCCACCAATGATTGACAGTTTTCTGCTTATTCACAGTAATGGCATGTTCATACGACGAACATCGGTCCGTATTTCGGTACGTAATTGTGCTTCAATATGGGTCGACGTCACAGTATTTCATAGATCTCATTGAGGGCTATGATGACCTCTCCTTTCTCCCAGCGCACAATACACGCCTGGGGAAAGAACGGACATGTCAGTTCTCCCCGGTGAATACGCCCTGGGAAGAATGAATGTCAGTGACAGCTTCAGAGGGAGGCACGGGCCAGCACGTCCTTCTGAAGCTGCGGGCGTATAGCGGCGCACACAGTACGTGCCGCAATACGCCCGCACTACAATCGTGTGAACATACCCTTAGGGCAATGGACAAATACCGGTCGGTTTATCCGACTGGTATTTGTCCGGCTTGTGTGCCGTGCACACGGCCGCCGGAGGAAGGGGGGGAGGTAGCTTTTCTCCGCGATGAACGGAGAAAACCAGACAGAAGAATGTGCACGTGCAATCTTTTTCAGGCGGCCCACGGGCAGAAAAACCGCCGGGCGGAAAACCCGTGCATTGGGGACTGCTGCACGGGTTTTTCATAGGAGCCCGCTGTGCTCGTTTGCGGACGGTTTTTCAGGCGGTCTGCAAAATCGCAAACCGTCTGAAAAACCGGCTGCAAACCCGTACCGTGGGGACATGCCCTTATAGTTAAAAAAAAAAAAAAAAAAAAATGTCAACCAGTGGCAAGTGGGCAGGGCAAGCCGATGCTAATGCAGATACTGAGTGCAGCTCCGTAAGCGTTGCCGGCACGCTGCAATGGAGAGAACTACAGCGCGCTTACAACGCCCGTGACATCCTGCTGACAACCCTTGTCTATATGAGGGCAGTCTGAAAACTTCCCATGAATGGAAAATAGAATTTGGATGCTATTCTGATATGCCATAAATAAATGAGAGAAGATCCCACTGGTGATGGTTATCATCTCTGCCCACCCCTGATTTCCAGAATAAAATAAGACATAGATGAAGCCATTTTGCCTGGAAATGTTGCCACAACACTCAGACGGTCATTGATTTGAGTGGACCTTTAGGGTATGTTCACATGGCGCGTTGAGTCCGTGTAACATACGCTTTTAGCTGCGTGTTTGGATCCGTCTGTCGGACAATAAACGGACCCAAACACACATCTAGCAATGTGCAGTGTGATTTACATTGCTTTTAATATGAGACGCATCAGCATTCAGACGAGTGACCGCCGATGCGTGTTTACTTGCATCCTTCTGATGCGTCTTTCGGATCCGTTCATAGAATTGTCATGTCAATTCTTGATCCAAATGACGCAGCAGACGCCCAATTATAAACTATAGGGTGCGATCCTGCTGCATCCAACCCTTATCCAAACACACAGCTGCATGTTGGATATGTGTTGCATCCGTTTAGGATCCGATTGACGCAGCGTTTTGGGATGCGATTTTCGTATCAAACACCGATCCAAAAAAACGCCGTGGGAACAACCTCTTACTCTAGAGAATGACAAAATAAGCCATTCCCCATCATCATCGCTGGAATCAAACAAAGACAGGGGCAGCTGCTACTACAGGCCTCTATATATCGATATCTGTAATCTCTATGGGACACAGCTGCAGATAAGCTTTGTCAGCAGCTTCCTTCCAAATATCCTCCTAAGCTAAGAAGGGAACACTCCAAGCACTACTGATGCAGTGGGGCCCATTCATCACGACAGTTACACCAAAATTCTGGCACAATTTGCACCATAAATAATGGCCTACAGGCTTTACACTGTAGTTTCTAGCCGTGTCTGACAAAAAGGATGTGGTCTTGATAAAAGGGGTGTGGCTCTGTAGAAAAGGGGCGTGGTTTAGTGTGCGACGCCATGCGCCAAAAAAGTGACAATATTTTGGAGCAGTAAGTGGCATAAAGTAAGCCAACTTGAAAAAGGTGTAAATTTAGAATAGACCGTTCTAACGTGTGCCAGAATTATCAACATTATGATACATGAGGGGCATTGTAAGACAGTTTATTCTAAGTTTATATTGTCCAAGGGTTAGATAGTACTGATAAATCTGCCCCGCTGTGTCTAGTGCTGCACAAGGATCCTAACTTTTGGTGTTTTTGCATTTTTTTTTTAGTTTCTTAGTCATGACCTCTCGCACATCAGTTGTGTCCCGAGTGTTACTTTAAAGGGGTTGTCTCACTACATTGATTAATATCCCCGCAGTCCTGTTTTCTTGGTTTCATTTTGAATTCAAGGCCGTGTTTACTGGCTTTTACTAGGCTAGGTCTGTAGCTTTAGCAACCAGTGCTGGCAGCCTATCAGGAGAGATTCAACAGGTCTGTAGCTATAGCAACCAGTATAGCAACTATGATTGAACAGGTCTGTAGCTATAGCGACCTGAGGAGCTGATGCAGCCCATACAAGAGGGGATATCCAGGAATAGGTAGGACACTGCTAATGGACACATATTGCAAAGTGACTTGTTTTTGCATGATGTTTAACATAAAAAGCAGCAATCCTTGTAGTGAGACAACTCCTTTAACTAGAACCCATAGGAGTGTGTATAGCCTTTGACTTAACTTTACATGGAGATTCTTAATTAAGTCTCTAATGTAAGGCAAATCCTTGTTAGGGATGTATTTTTCCAGCATCTTGTCAAATTCTGGATGAGACATTAGAAAGTGCAACATCTTTCGACCAAAGAACCTGCAAAGAAAACACTGTACATATAAATGGTCCTGATGGGCAACAGTGGGGAAACCTATACAACAGAGCTAAGTGATACTAGCTGAAATCCCAATCTACTAAATGACATACTAAGAGGCAGGGCCACCATATGTAAACTCACTGCCCTTCACTGCGGCACAAATCCAAAGCTGAAACTTGCTGAAATTGTCCAGATCTAGGGAGAATACCCCTTTAAGCATCAGAAAATGCAGTGGCTCAATAAAAAAACAGGCAATGAAAAAAGTGTCAGATGTTGTGCGCCTGCTTTGGGCCTATAAACATAATTGCTGTGAACATTGAAGAGGTTTTCTCATCACAATGATTAGCTTTTAACATGTAGACCCTGGAGCCAATCACAGGGTGCAGCCTTCACATGTGATATATCAAGCACATGACTGCTGCACCTTGTGATTGGCTCACATGAAGAATGGATGGGGAAGTCATCCGCTGGGATCACCGGGACAACCACAGCGAGGAAGCAGGAGTGTTAAAGGGGTTTTCTCGCTACAAAGATCTTATCTGTAATGATGGGCACAGTAAAAAATAAGCACTTTTGCAATTGGTATGTATTACCTAAATCATTTCGTATAGCAGCTATTAGCTAATCTGTAAGTACCTAGAGCTAAATCTGAAACCTAAGGGCCGGGCCACGCCCCCTTTGCTGTGATTGGCTGCCTGATATTTAGTTCAATCCTGGTCGGGAAATCCCCCCTGTACTCTCTGTGCTCACTCCCCTCTGAGCTGTGAGAAAATTAAACTGAAACTGGCTGCCTCAGCTTTCTGTGCTGGTTGCTGGTTTGTTTCTGTTTTCAAAGGCGGGCCTGAGCGCTCTTTTGGGGCCTCTCCCAGTGACAGTCTATGGAAGGATCGGGGCCCCTTGCTAATTCTCCAATTTGGATAGTTCCTCCCCCCCTCCCCATTAAAACAGTTTATAACACTTTGCTCCCCCTCTTCCCCCTTTTCCTTTGGAAAAACGGGGGGGGAAGAAGAGGGGCTTTTCTCTAATTTTTTTCTCATCATTTCGGGCCCTGAAGGTAAAACTGTTTACTAATGCGGGGTTTTTTTGGGTTTTACAAGGAGCTTGTGGAGGGATTGGGGGGAACTCTCCAGGAAATGAAAATTGACCTTTGGGTGGGGGTCTAAAGAACTGTGCATCCATTCCCCCCCTTGCTCACAAAAGAATGGGGGACTGGGGGGGGGGCAGGAACAGGGAGGGGGGTGTGATGGGTCCCCCTCTTAAATTGAGGGAATACCGTTTTCCGGGGGGAGGAAGACTCCCCCCTTTTTTAAGCTGTTAAAAACCGAAAGAAAACAGTCTTTGTCTGCGAAAGGTGTAATGAAAAAACCCCCTTTAATGGGGGTAAGTTTTTCTTCTTTCCTTTTTATGTTTATCACCCCCTCGAAAAGGACTAAAGAGCTTTTGGTTAGTGTTGGGAAGCCCCCCTTTACCATAAGTGATACAGCAAGGAGGGGCCCTTTTCCAGCTCAAAATAACAGGGGTCTTTTTAGTAGAAATGAATGAAAAAGGGAAAGTATACGTTTTACAAAGGCTTTGAACCATGGGCTGTTGATGTTTTTTGCACAGTGGGACACCATAAACTTTCAATGTATAAAAAAATTTTAAAAAATTCGGGCGGGAAATGCGGGCGACTACCCCCCGGGGTCTCCGGGGGCAAAACCCAAATTGAGCCAAACTTTGAAATGCGGGGAGAGCCCTATCTGTGTTTTCCCTTTATTCCAGACAAAATTTCGCCCCGGGTTTCCCTTCTCCCCCAAAAGGGTTTCAGACATATGTTGTGCTGCACATTTTTTGACTGCAGTGTTCAAGTGGCTGTAGATAGAAAAAAAATTTAATGAATCCCGTTTAAATCCCCTAAAAAATATATCCCAAGGGTGTCCTGTTTTGGGTTTTAAAAATTTTAAATTTTCTGCCACTATGTGGCTGGATGACCATATGACATGCTAAGACATCCATATACGTGGGCCAATAGAGGGGGACTTAGTTGTCTTTCCGGGTAGAGGCCCTGTGGGGTGTGTAAAGGGAAAAAAGGTTGTCTCCACCCCCCCTCACCCAGTGAAAGTGGAGAGTGGCCCCTTCTACACCACAGCCACCCCCAAACTTTAAAGGGGTTTTTTACGGGAAATTGTATATCGGGGTTGTGGGCCCCGTAAAAAAGAAAGGGGGGGGGGCATCCCCACCCAAAAACTCACTCCCCCTTTGCTCTGCACTCAGCAGTATAGCAGATAGTTATATAAATATTTTTTTTGAGTGTTTTTCCGGGGCCCAACCCCTTCTCCCCCCTTAAATTCCCGGAGGGAAATTTCAGGGTACAGCCCCTTTCCGGGATGGCAAATCTACTAGTATATAATATACACAGTGGTGCTTGTAAGTTTAGGAACCCAAATTCCCCAAAATTTTTGTATATTTATGCAAAAATTTTTAAAACAAAACCACAAAAAATTTTTTTCACAAAACCCCAAAAAAAGTACCCTAAGAAAACCAAAATTTGGGGTAGTTTAACACGGCAAATTTTGGCGCGCACTTCGCCGCTTTTTGGGCGCGTTTTAACGCGGCAAAAATGGCACGCCGCAATTAAAAGTAACCATAGCTTCATAGGGGAGTAGGGGTTTACCCCGCCCCCCCCCCCTCCCCCCCCCCCCCCCCCCCCCCCCCGGGGCTTTACAATCGACCCTATTGTACCCGCGGGGGAGAGAATTGAAAAGCCAAATTTTTAAACAGCAAAATACCGCGCCGCGGGCCCAAAAACCCCCCCCGGGTGTTTTTGGAATTCCCAAGGCGTGACTACCCACGTGGGCCCCAAAAGACCCGGTGATTGCGGTGGTACCATCCACACCGCAATATGCCCTTTAAACCCCATCCCCAAAATCAAAAAAAATGGTCAAAATTAATTAAAAGGGGACTAAGGGTGCTCCCCACGGGCAGAGGACAAATACCTGTCATTTTAAACCCTGGGGGTTTATTTGTCCTTTATTTTTCCCGGCCGTCCCCACAGCCGGGGGGGGGGGGGGGGGGGTTCTGAGGGAGGGGAAAGAACACCCCCTCCCCCCCCCCATTGAGAAGAAACCCGTTTCCCCATCCAAAAAATGGAGGGAAGATTTTTTGCTTTTTTAGAAGTTTTTTGAGGGGCGGAAAAAACCCGGCCCGGAAGGGGAAAACCCGAGAAAGTGGGGACTCCTGCCAAAAGGTTTTCCATAGAACCCCATTGTGCCCCATTTTTGGGCCCAGTTTTTTCAGGCAGGGTCTCCCAAAAACCGAAAAACCGCCTAAAAAACCCGTGCGGGGGGAAACTTGCCCTTAGTAATTCATGATTGAGTAAGGGCTGGGTTTACATAGGAAAGGGCGCACATACCTGGGGGCGTCCCGTATACACAAAGTTGAAATTTTTACGTACTGGGCAGCCTTACTTTCAAAAAGAGCTCTGGCCTGCTCTGTTGACTTAACCTTGCCGGGCCCAACCCGGGAAAAAAAAAAAAAAGTTTTTGGGCCCCCAAAAAAAAAAAAAAGGTGACCTGTCACTTCTTTGTATGGGCGCGTACTGTGCGGTGGGGAATATGTCCCTTTTAAATAGCCCCCCAATGGATGCAGTTTTTTACCTTATTTGGGGGCCTCTTCGGGCCCCCACTGCGAACAATTATGCTTAAAATCCCCCCCGCAAAAGGGCCAGGGGAACCCAAAACCCTTTAAAATGACCCAAAAACCATATATGTGAGTGGCAAAAGATTCAGGTGTTTGCCACCCATGGGACGGCAATCAGGTGTGAGTGGGCGACCTGTTTTATTTAAAAAAGCTGGGATCTATCAAAATCTGATCCTTACATTTGAGGAAATCTATCGTGGTGCGCTCAAAGGAGATGTCTGCGTACCTCAGAAGAAGAGTTGTTGGTGCTTATCAGGCTGGAAACAGGCCATTCACATGGTGTATGGCTATAATAGACACCGAAACCCTGTAGAAATCTATACAACTATTGTAGTCTAATTTGGACTACGTTTACTTTATATCCTGGAGGTATACGCTTTCTTTGTATCTCCTTCCCACACACAGAGAAACTCTGATGGAGAAATACAGTAAAATCTGAAGGGTTCACAAACTTTCAAGCACCATAGTTGATATAAGCAAATAAAAATTAGAAGAAAAAAAACAATTTTTCGACGTCAAAATTCCAGTGACGTTTGATTACCTAAGTCCTCCATTTATGAGGGCAGCGAGGGCTCTGACTGGTGTCACATTCTGGACCATAGCATCAAGAGCCTTGTCCACATCCTCTCGTATGAAGATATTTGATTCCCCGGCCTTTTGCAGAAGTACACGGACACAGTTGTCCAGCTCGTGGTCCATGTTCTTCTTGAGATGGGTGAACATGTCCCCTAAACAGCCGATTGCTGCCCGGGAAACAGTAGAGCGCAGGTTCTTCACCTAAAGGTAAAGGCAAGAGCAGATTACTAAAAATCAGAAAAACATCGAGAAGAGTAACAACCAGCACAACGAAATAGAATTCGGGTAGGACGACACAATGGATTTTTTCCATAGTAGAAATTAGTCAGGGAATCTGTGCCAGAGATCGGAGGGATACTCTCATCTTCATCCTCTGAAAGCAGTGGGATGAATGGATGAAGATGCCATCTGATTTTCAGATGGTTCCTGATGCAGAATCCATGTGAAAGAACACCCTTAGGGTATGTTCACACGGCTTATTTTGGGGCGCATTTCGCAGCGTATTTTGCGCCGTACTGCGCTTAATACGCAGCGAAATGCGCCCCATAATTACGATAATCCACAGCTCTCATAGAGAACTATGGATTACGCCTCGTCCCCCGCGCGTACAATATGATCGTATTGTACGCGCCACGAGTAATACATGTCTGTGTAGCCGGCGGGCTGCTCGCCCCCCACCCACCCATGTGCTGGTCAGCGCGAGCTCCCAAAAGAGACAATGTATTGTGGTGCGTACTTTACGCGCCGCAATACATTGTGTGAACATACCCTTGGGGTGCGTTCCCACGGCAAAGACCAAAAACCGGTCGGATTTTCCGATCGGTATTTAGTCTTTTTTTGGCACGAAGGGGGGCAGCTTTTGTCTGCGGTTTTCCGGACTCACGTCCTCCCCCTTTACACCAACATGTTCTGTCTGAAAACAGGGCCGAAGAACGATCTAAGTTTTTAAGAACGCCGGCGGTGCCAAAAAACCGTCCGACGGAAAATCCCTGCAGTGTGAACTACTGCACGGATTTTCTATTAAAGAGGTTGTCTCACTACATTGATTCCTCTTCCCTCAGTCCTGCTTTCTTGGTTTCACTTTGAATTCAGGGGTGTGTTTACTTTCTTCTACTAGGCTGCAGTAGAAGCCAGGTCTGTAGCTATAGCAACCAGCGGTGGCAGCCTATCAGGAGAGATCAAACAGGTCTGTAGCTATAGCAACCAGTGCTGAAAGCCTATCATGAAAGATTAAACAGGCCTGTTGCTATAGCAACCAGCGCTGGCAGCCTATCATGAGAGATTGAACAGGTCTGTAGCTATAGCGACTAGTGCTGACAGCCTATCCGGAGAGATTGAACAGGTCTGTAGCTATAGCAACCAGTGCTGAAAGCCTATCATGAGAGATCGAACAGGTCTGTAGCTATAGCGACCTGAGGAGCTGATGCAGCCCATACAAGAGGGGACATCTAGGAATAGGTAGGACACTGGTAATAGACACATATTACAAAGTGACTTGTTTTTGCAAGATCTTTAACATAAAAAGCAGCAATCCCTGTAGTGAGACAACCCCTTTAAAATCAACGCAAAAGGTTGACAGTCGGTTTTCAAATCTGAAAACCATTTGTAAAAGCGACTGAAAACCAGTGCTGTGGGGACGAGCCCTTATACTACATCACCTACTCATAAAGACATCTCACCTCTTGTGTCACCGCAATCTTAAGGTCATGAAGTTTTTCAAGAACAACATCTGAATGGAAGACGTTAAGTGATCGCACCAAGTTCAAGCCCTCGATCTTCTTCTCCCTGTAAAGTCAGTTCACAGTTTAAGGTACACGTCCGTAAACAGGGGTATTGTTTTTTAATTCTATATTCCTGTAGAAGTATTTTTTAGAGAATTTTTGGCAGCATTTTCTTTTTTTTATTTTAGCATTCCCAGGCCCTTAAGAAATTAAAGTATAAAATCTTCTGTAGCTGTGACAATGAAGAGATAAAACTCCTGAATGGCAGGACAGGCTAATGTGAGGGGAGGAGCTGATCTGCAAGGTAGTCTAACAACAATAGTAGGTAATGACAGGATGATCACTCTAGTGTTCTCTGGAGAGAGAGAGAAAAGGATGGACTAGGCCACAGGGCAATGACAAAAGATCACTCTAGTGTTCTCTGGAGAGAGAGAGAGAGGAAAGGATAAATGAGGCCGCAGGGCAATGACAAAAGATCACTCTAGTGTTCTCTGGAGAGAGAGAAGAGAGAGAGAAAGAGAGAGAGAGAAAAGGATGGACTAGGCCACAGGGCAATGACAAAAGATCACTCTAGTGTTCTCAAGAGAGAGAGAGAGAGAGAGAGAAAAGGATGGACTAGGCCACAGGGCAATGACAAAAGATCACTCTAGTGTTCTCTGGAGAGAGAGAGAGAGAAAAAAAATGGACTTAGGCCAGGGCAATGACAAAAGATCACTCTAGTGTTCTCTGGAGAGAGAGAGAGAGAGAGAGAGAGGGGAGAGAGAGAGAGAGAGAAAAGGATGGACTAGGCCACAGGGCAATGACAAAAGATCGCTCTAGTGTTCTCTGGAGAGAGAGAGAGCGAAAAGGATGGACTAGGCCACAGGGCAATGACAAAAGATCACTCTAGTTTTCTCTGGAGAGAGAGAGAGAGAGAGAGAGAGAGAAAAGGATGGACTAGGCCACAGGGCAATGACAAAAGATCGCTCTAGTGTTCTCTGGAGAGAGAGAGAGAGAGAGAGAAGAAAAGGATGGACTAGGCCACAGGGCAATGACAAAAGATCACTCTAGTGTTCTCTGGAGAGAGGGGAGAGAGAGAAAAGAGAGAGAAGGATGAACTAAAGGCCCCCAGGGCAATGACAAAAGATCACTCTAGTGTTCTCTGAGAGAGAGAAGAGAGAGAGAGAGAGGAGAGAAAAGGATGCACCAGGCCACAGGGCAAGGACCAAAGATCTCTCGAGTGTGCTCTTGAGAGAGAGAGAGAGAGAGAGAAAAGGATGTACTAGGCCACAGGGCAATGACAAAAGATCACTCTAGTGTTCTCTAGAGAGAGAGAGAGAAAGAGAGAGAGAGAAAAGGATGGACTAGGCCACAGGGCAATGACAAAAGATCACTCTAGTGTTCTCTGGAGAGAGAGAGAGAGAGGAGAGAGAGGGGAAGGAGAGAGAGAGAGAGAGAGAGAAAAGGATGGCTAGGCCACGGGCAATGACAAAAAGATCACTCTAGTGTTCTCTGGAGAGAGAGAGAGCAAAAAGGATGGACTAGGCCACAGGGCAATGACAAAAGATCACTCTAGTGTTCTCTGGAGAGAGAGAGAGCAAAAAGGATGGACTAGGCCACAGGGCAATGACAAAAGATCACTCTAGTGTTCTCTGGAGAGAGAGAGAAAAGGATGGACTAGGCCACAGGGCAATGACAAAAGATCACTCTAGTGTTCTCTGGAGAGAGAGAGAGAGCGAGAGAGAGAGAGAGAGAGAGAGAGAGAAAAGGATGGACTAGGCCACAGGGCAATGACAAAAGATCACTCTAGTGTTCTCTGGAGAGAGAGAGAGAGAGAGAGAGAGAGAGAGAGAAAATGATGGACCAGGCCTCAGGGCAATGACAAAAGATCACGCTAGTGTTCTCTGGAGAGAGAGAGAGAGAAAAGGATGGACTAGACCACAGGGCAATGACAAAAGATCACTCTAGTGTTCTCTGGAGAGAGAGAGAGAGAGAGAAAAGGATGAACTAGGCCCACAGGGCAATGACAAAAGATCACTCTAGTGTTCTCTGGAGAGAGAGAGAAAAGGATGGACTAGACCACAGGGCAATGACAAAAGATCACTCTAGTGTTCTCTGGAGAGAGAGAGAGAGAGAGAGAGAGAGAGAGAAGGATGAACTAGGCCACAGGGCAATGACAAAAGATCACTCTAGTGTTCTCTGGAGAGAGAGAGAGAGAGAGAGAGAGAAGGGGGAGAGAGAGAGAGAGAGGGGAGGAGAAAGAGGAGAGAGAGAGAGGGGAGGAAAGATGGACTAGGCCACAGGGCAATGACAAAAGATCACTCGAGTGTTCTCTGGAGAGACAGAGAGAGAAAAGGATGGACTAGGCCACAGGGCAATGACAAAAGATCACTCTAGTGTTCTCTGGAGAGAGAGAGAAAAGGATGGACTAGGCCACAGGGCAATGACAAAAGATCACTCTAGTGTTCTCTTGGGGAAGAAAAAGGGGTAGATAGGCAAGGGGGAATGACAAAGATCGCTCTATTTTCTGGAAGAGAGAGAGAGAGGGAGAAAAGGAGGACTAGGGCCCCAGGGCAATACAAAAGATCACTCTAGGTTTGGGGAGAGAGAGAGAAGAGAGGAAAAGAGAAGGAGAACTAGGGCCCCAGGGCAATGACAAAAAAATCCTTGTGTTCTCTGGAGAGAGAGGAGAGAGAGAGAGGAGAGAAAAGGATGGACTAGGCCACAAGGGGAAAGACAAAGATGCTCTAGTGTTTCTGGGAGAGAGGAAGGGAGAGAGAGAGAAAAGGTGGGGAGCCACAGGGCAATGACAAAAGATCACTCTAGGTTTTTCTAGAGAGAAGAGGAGAGAAGGAGAGAGAAAAAGGAGGGCTAGGCCACAGGGAATGAAAAAAGACACTCTATGTTTTTCGGAGAGAGAGAAGAGAGGAGAGAGAGGAGAAGGATGAACAGGCCCCAAAGGGGAATGACAAAAGATCACTCTATTGTTTTTCTGGAAGGAGAAGAGAGAGAGAGAGAGAAGAGAGAGAGAAGAGAGAGAAAAAGGATGGGTAGGCCAAAAGGCAAGACAAAAAATCCTCTAGTGTTTTTTGGAGAGAAAGAAGAGAAAAGGGTGGGTAGGACAGGGCAAAAAAAGATCATCTAGTGTTCCTGGGGAGAGAGAGAAAAAAGGAAGGACTAGGCCACAGGCAAGACAAAAGATCACTTAGTGTTCTCTGAAGAGGAGAAAAGGATAAACTAGGCCACAGGCAATACAAAAGATCACTCTAGTGTTT